>JAOQMS010000002.1:266679-304061 GCA_027563885.1 Erythroxylum longipes | reverse complement strand
AACAACAAAAACGATGGTCCCAGCCATTAAGGTGAGGCGAGGGTGGTAGCTATCTTTGTACTTTAACCATAAAGTTTTAGTACCATAGCATTAAATAATATTTATTTTCTTATTCAAATTTTTAAATGAAAAAATTATCACTTATGCACTATCAAAATAATATTTTATTTCGAGATCGTAAAGAGTGAATTTGTGAACCGAGTTTAAATATATTTTAGGCTATTTTTTTCTTGTAATACTATGATTACCAGAGATTCGCAACTAATTAAAAAGCTAAACTTTATATGTTTAAGCCTTATCTGACAATCAGCTAGTCTATCAAAAATTAACTGATTTGATTTGACTAGTCAATAACATCAGTTGTTTATTATCGATATTTGATAAAATTAGCTATTTTTGTATAAAATGACTTATAAAAAAATTATAAATATATGAATATTATATTTTAGTTTTTTTCTTGAATATTTTCATAAGAATTTAAATTTTAAATAATTATCTTTACAAAAAGTTAAGTTTATAAATTTAATATGAAACATAGAACATATAATACTAAAAAAATTAATCAATTTGTAAAATTAATTTAAGATTTTTATATAATTTATAAATTAATTATAAAATTTTAGTAAATTAATCAATTAAAATAAGTTTTTGAAATCAGAATAAATTATTTCACATATATAACAGAAAACTCGAAAACAACAGTAAGTGTCATTTTCTGAATTATGAGCTATGAATTCTTTTGCTGATTTAGTCCTCCATTTGTACCATCGGTCTGGTAAAGTAACAGCATTTGCATATGCAAAGTACTCAGCTAGGCTTAATATAGACGACAATAAGGACACAGCCCCAAGAGGAAACATCGCGATCATTGCACGGCCTAATTAATTGGCTAGGACCTGTTTGTAGTAGGGGACCAGATCTTCACGGATATTTTGTACCAATGCTATGTCGAGATTTTATTCGTTAGCTTTCATCCAGATGATCTATAACAACGGACGAGTCTTTTAATGTAGCAATTTTTAAAATTTAAATTTTGTATCCTATAAATTTTATTTAAAAATAAAAATAAAAACAAAAACAAAAAATTGTTTTTTATTAATTAATGGTAGCATAATTAAAATTAAAATTAAAATTCATTTTTATTAAACTAATAATAATATAATAAAAATAATAAAAAATAAAAAATAAAAAAAATTAAGTGACTCATTGCTTAAAATTTAATCAAAAATGACGACATTTTTATATTTTTGGGTTGGAAAGAGTTACAGAGAGGATCTCATGTAGTTGCTTGGTTAATGGCCTCAAATTTCAAATTTGCCAGATGTTGCTGTCAAATTTGAGCCTTTTTTTTTCTTTTCTAATATTAAGTTCTGTTCTTTCGTTTCTTGCCTTTCTTCAAATCTCCAACAACAAGAAGCTCTTTGGTTGGTTCTGCAGCTACTCTCTGTAATGGAAGTTGAAATCATTTCCAAAGATTATGTCAAACCCTCTTCACCAACACTCCATCATCTCAAAACCTACAACCTCTCTCTGCTAGATCAGTTCATGCCAACCTCCTATATTCCTGTACTGCTTCTATATCCTACGTCAAATCTTTCATCGTTACTGAGACATTCCTTATCAGAAACCTTGACTCTCTTCTACCCTTTTGCGGGAAGAATCAAAGACAGTCTTTCCATCGACTGTAACGATGAAGGAGCATGCTATGCGGTGGCTAGAGTTGGCCATGGCGTTTCCGAGTTCCTTAACCATCCTGACTGTCTCAAACTATCGGTAAAACTATTCCCAGGCGAGTTTAACGAGTGCGAGTTAACTCCAGGATCTCACTGCCTGATGGTCCAAGAAACCAGATTTAGATGTGGTGGCATCTCTATTGGTGCTTACTTCACGCATGCGATTGCTGATGCGAGGACTGTAAGTTCATTCTTCGAGATCTGGGCTAAAATGGCTCGCAAGTCTGGTGGAGAAAGCTCTTTCCCTGACTTTCAGACTCCGTCCCTTTTCCCACAGAACAGTGCACTTCCTTTCGAGTCAACTCTCTCTGGTCTGGTGAGTCCCTTTACCAGAAAGGGAAAGGGGAGGGTGAGACGTCTTGTATTTGACGGAACAACTCTTGACAGACTCAAATTCGAAGCAAGCAGTTCAGGGGTGACAAATCCGACCCGTGTCGAGGTTGTTTGCTCATTTGTTACTAAATGCCTCATGACCATCTTCAAGGCCAAAACAGGAGTCGATAAGCCAATGGTCGTCAATCATTCAGTGAATATACGCACTCGGGCTGCTCCACCATTCCCAGAAGCTTCATTTGGTAACTTCGTTTTACCAGTAACTCCAGTTTGCAGACCCGAGAAAGGAGAGATAAGCAGTTTAGTGTTCACAATGAGGGAGGAACTTTCGAAGATTAATGGCGAGCTCGTCAGGAACTTGCAAGGAGAAGATGGGATGAAGAAGCTTTGCGAGTATACGAATGAAATGGCAGCAAAAGTTGCAGAAATGGGATCGCCCAATGACGTGAACTATCTGGTTGTATCTAGTTGGTGCAAGTTTGGTTTCTATGAGGTTGACTTTGGGTTTGGAAAACCTGTGTCTTTGATGTATGCAGGATCTACAGAAGAAGAGGAGTGGGAGATGAATGTTCTTGGTCTCATGGATCGGAGGGAAGATAACGGAATCGAAGCATGGTTGTTCTTGGATTCTGAGATAATGGATTTGCTGTTCAATGATGAGGAGCTTCTTTCGTATGCAGTTCCCTTAAACCCATGATTCTTCTGCAATTTCTGCTACTTGTCATCTTTGTTATTGATCAAATGACGCTTAGTTGATCTTGTTTTTCTCTTATGATTTGCTAATGTTCTGTACTTCTGTCTTGAACAACAATAACTGTACTTGTTGTATGAATGCAGTGGTAATCATTGTAAGTTTCTTATGTTAAGCAAGTTTCGTGGATTCGAACCAGAAAATCTCCGTTTTCTCACTCAAAATAAATAGATTTTAGGTTCATGAAAAAAGAGGTTGACCTCTCGATCTATAGCATAATGTTTTCATTTTTATGACTTGAAATTAATCAATTATAGTCATATTTGCACCTCCAGTTAACTTTATAGGAATGTACGAAATGTTACTTATTTATTTTTTAAAAGAAAATTTAAGTGATAATAATTAAATAAAACAGTGAAATCGATCCAATTCGAGCATGTCAAACTAAATCGTTGACTTTAGTTGGACCGGACCCAACCCGAGAGGCTTTGCCATGCCTAGTTAGAACTGGTTGACTATTGCGGGTTTTGAGCACAGAAACTACGTCGTAGAGGCTGGGGAAACTGTGTCGTGTTGATTTTGTTGCGATAAAAAAAGATCTGGACTTCATCATCTTCTTCAGCCATTTTTCTCCCACCAAAAATATCGATCCCGGACAGGGAAATTATAAAGCTTCCATATTTGTCCACCTGTGAACCATTATCTCTCTTATCTCTTCTCTTGATTCATATCTTTCGAGTCACGTGCATATCATGCTTCAGTTCCTACCTCCACTGCCCACGCGCTTCCCTTCAATTTACGTAGCTCCGCCACCATCGCCTCCCCGCCACCACCTTTTCTTCCACTGGCCTCTCTCCGCCGTAAACACCGCCGTCACCTACGACGGCTTTTCCTCGGAACAACTTGAGAACAAGCGGGACTCCGATTCCAGTGCCAACGACATTCTTCCTCTCCAAAGCCGCCGTTACGACTTCACCCCGCTTCTCAACTTCCTCTCCGACAATACGCCGGCCGAAGATGAGTCTTCTTCGCCGACATCTTTGGACAGTAGGGAGTTCCAGCTGGCAGAGTCTTACAGAGCGGTGCCTGGCCCACTCTGGCACTCTCTTCTCAAGTCTCTTTGCTCATCTTCTTCTTCTATTGGGTTGGCCTACGCTGTCGTTTCGTGGCTTCAAAAGCACAACCTTTGCTTCTCTTACGAGCTTCTATACTCTATTCTTATTCACGCGCTTGGTCGGTCTGAGAAGCTTTACGAAGCTTTCTTGCTCTCCCAGAGGCAGACGTTAACTCCGTTGACATACAACGCTTTGATCAGCGCTTGCGCGCGAAACAACGAGCTTGAGAAAGCGTTGAATTTGATTGCTAGAATGCGACAGGATGGTTACCCCTCGGATTTTGTTAACTACAGCTTGATAATTCAGTGTCTTATGCGAGTTAACAGAATCGACTCCACAATATTACAGAAGCTTTACAGCGAAATTGAGTGTGACAAGCTTGAGCTCGATGTGCAACTGTCTAACGACATGATTGTAGGGTTTGCGAAAGCCGGTGATGCGAACAGAGCTATGGAGTTTCTAGCGATGGTTCAAGGTAGTGGATTGAGCCCCAAGACGTCGACGCTTGTGGCTGTTATATCGGCTTTGGGAGATTCGGGTAGGGCATGGGAAGCGGAAGCCATTTTTGAGGAAATGAAGGACAATGGATTGAAACCAAGAACAAGGGCATTTAATGCCCTTCTTAAAGGGTATGTGAAAGCGGGTTTGCTAAAAGATGCAGAATTTATTGTGTCTGAGATGGAGAGGAGTGGGGTTTCCCCTGATGAGCACACTTATAGTCTTTTGATAGATGCGTATGCTAATGCAGGAAGATGGGAAAGTGCGAGAATTGTGTTGAAGGAAATGGAAGCTAACAATGTGATGCCTAATTCTTATGTTTTTAGTAGAATTTTGGCTAGTTATAGGGATAAAGGGGAGTGGCAAAGAGCGTTTCAGGTTTTGAGAGAGATGAAGAACAGTGGAGTGCGTCCTGATAGACATTTTTACAATGTGATGATCGACACATTTGGGAAGTTTAATTGCCTTGATCATGCCATGGCTACCTTTGATAGGATGCTCTCTGAGGGTATTCAGCCTGATAATGTTACTTGGAATACGCTTATAGATTGTCATTGTAAAGCTGGGCGGCACGACATAGCTGAGGAGTTGTTTGAGGAAATGATCGAAAAGGGCTATTCCCCATGTACCACAACGTTTAACATCATGATTAACTCGTTTGGAGAGCAGGAGAGATGGGACGATGTGAAGACCGTCTTTGGTAGTATGCGGAACTATGGTTTATTGCCTAATACTATCACGTATACAACCCTTGTCGACATTTATGGGCAATCGGGGAGGTTTAATGATGCGATGGAGTGCTTGGAGGATATGAAGTCTGCTGGACTGAGACCATCCTCTACCATGTACAATGCATTGATAAATGCTTACGCACAAAGGGTATTGTTTTACCTTGCTTTCAAAGGCATATCTGCATTTAGTTTCAAGGTTTGATGTAAGTGTCTCTTCCACTGAACTTGTGTTGTATACTTGACCGCAATGTTCGAGAGCAACCTGAGATTGTTTCTTCAGCGTGCAATCAATCTTTTGTCCATCATTCGTGCACTTCTGCATCAGATTCTGTTTTCATAACCAAATACCTGTCATACACATATGTATAAAGATTGCCACGTTTGCCTTTTATTTTATTAGTCAGCCGAAGTGCATTTTGGTACTAATGTCATTTGCATCTGCACTAATTGGTGGCGTCTTCTGTGGCTTCTGGGTGTTACACTGTCTGTAGTTTTTGATTCATTGGGAATTTTTTTTTGGCTTGGTATGTCCTTTATATGATGAAGCATTCAAATGTACATTCAGTGGACTTTGATCCTGCTTTTAGTACTTGTCTGGTTTGATGTTTTAGCTTGCTACATTATCTGACAGGGTTTCCTGCCTTCTTGTATTTCATGACAGGGTTTATCAGATCAAGCAGTAAATGCATTTAGGAAAATGCAAGCAGATGGCCTGAAGCCTAGTCTTCTGGCCCTCAATTCATTGATCAATGCGTTTGGTGAGGACAGGAGGGATGGTGAAGCTTTTGCAGTTTTACAGTACATGAAAGAAAATGTTAGTACCAGCTTTTCGTTGTTCAATCAGTTGCAATTCTATCCTTATTATTGGAGCTTGACTTGTCTTACTATTATTTTGGTTCTAATTTGCAGGAGTTGAAGCCAGATGTGGTTACTTATACTACACTTATGAAAGCTCTAATTCGTGTTGATAAATTTGAGAAGGTTATATCTCCCAGACAGCATTAGTTCATGGATAATATGTTGAATCGGCTTCCTGTATTTGTGCTCTATTTTGGAATCACTATTTTATCTTTTCTTTGAGCATGAGTAAATCAACTGCAACCTTCTTATTCCGAAATCAGGTTAATTTACATGAAAAGGGCAATACCTAACTAACAACTCAATTAGCGGAAGTTTTTCTTTAGGGAGCATAAGCTTAGACTGGCTTGGGTGGTTGGATTGCATGTGGTTGGATAAGGCCTGTCTAGATACGTTAAAGCTTTTGTCATTCTTTATGCATTTGATCACAGCCCGATTACAGCCATCTTATATCTAATTGTCTCTCTTGCTTTTTCTCATGCTCGCATTATTGTGAATGATTTATGCACTGTATTACTAAAGTATATATCATTTATCTGTGGCTTCTATATAATAGATGACTGTTTTCAGGTTCCATCTGTTTATGAAGAGATGATTTTGTCTGGATGCACTCCAGATAGGAAAGCGAGGGCAATGTTGCGATCTGCTCTCAGATACATGAAACAAACGCTGAGATTATAGTCGACAAACATGAGCTACCAAACATGGGACGTCTGGATTAATATCCATGCTTACCATTGTTGCCACTATGAGGTTTGTGATTGCTCCTCCATCCCACGCAAGTTAGACTTATATTTTGATGTGATCTTGTGTAAAAATAGGCACGTTGCTGAAATTGAGATAGACCAATGTACTAGAAAATAATATGTTTCTAACGACTTCATAACTTGAACACCAAATTTAGGCTAAAAGGAATGTTCTGATCATGTTTTCATTTGTAACTTGATGTTCTTCTTGCAGGAGTTACTGTATTTGGATATCTATTTTGGATTGGGAATTGGAAAAGGTGTATACTTCAGGGGAAATGGTAATTTGGGTCCATTGAGCATGATGAGGAATGTGGTACTGTTTACACATCACAAACGTAGAAAAGGACAAAAGGAGAAATAGAGTTTGTAAAGTTGTTAAAATGTTTTCTACAAGCAGAAAACATCTAACAAATTGTTGTATTATAGTCCATACAAATTTGTAATTATACTCAACTAGTAGTAAGCCTAGTTATACCTGTCATATTCATCCATTTTCAATGTTCTTGCCCTGTGATAATTGTCTTCTTTGTTCTTTTACAATTTACTCTTGGAAAGGCTTCCCATGGCTTCGGCCTTCTCTCTTAGAGCAAACTTTTGGACCTTCCCTGTAGAAGTTTTTGGTAAGTCTTCAAAAACAATAGTTTTAGGTGCCATATAATGAGGTAAGTGATCTCTGCAATACTTAATAAGCTTCTCTGCACTGGCTCTACACCCATCCTTCAGCTTCACGAATGCACATGGTGTTTCGCCCCAGTAATCGTCAGGTCTTCCCACAACAGCGGCTTCAAGAACTGCTGGATGATCAAAGAGTACCGATTCCACCTCGATTGTGCTAATGTTTTCTCCTCCAGAAATTATGATATCCTTTGATCTATCCTTAAGCTCTATATATCCATCTGGATGTTTAACTCCCAAGTCTCCACTCCTGAACCATCCACCCTTAAATGCTTCTTTTGTTTCCTCCAAATTCTTGAAGTATCCATTCATCACAGTATTACCTCTGAACATAACCTCACCCATGGTTTTTGCATCTGCTGGTACATCCTTCATCGTCACAGGATCTTTTACAGCAATTTCGTCAATACCGAGATGCTGCACACCTTGGCGAGCCTTGATCTTTGCCTGTGCTTCTTGAGACAGGGATTCCCATTCAGGTTTCCAAGTACAAATTGTCCCCGGACCATAGGTTTCTGTCAAACCATAACTGTGAGTTAAAATGAATCCCAGTTCTGCCATTTTGTAGAGGACACGAGCTGGCGGCGGAGCTGCTCCTGTCATCACTGCTACTTTTCCTGGTAACGGTTTTCGATCACCAGACGGTGAATTGATTATCATGTTCAAAACTGTTGGTGCACCACCCATGTGAGTTACTTTATGTTCAGCAATTTTACTGAATATCCCTTTAGCAGTGACATTTCTTAAGCAGATGTTTGTACCACCTTGAGCAGCTATACCCCAGGTGAGGCACCATCCATTGCAATGAAACATAGGGACACACCACAAGTACACAGGCATGGAACTCATGTCATTTAGTAGAACTGCAGCAAGAGAATTTAGAAAAGCTCCTCTATGGCTGTAAACAACACCTTTAGGGCTTGATGTCGTGCCTGAAGTATAATTAAGCGAGATCGGATCCCATTCATCTTTCGGCCGTCTAACCTCAAAATGCAAACTTCCCATTGCTAAAAGACCTTCATATTCCAAACTTGCAGAAGGCAAAACTGTGGCAGATGGAATATGCTCTTCAATCAAAATTAGAAGAGGCAATTTGGTGCCCGAATCGGATAGAATTTGCAATGCTCCTTGAGCAATGGGCATGAATTGGTAATCAACCAAAATGATTTTGGCCCCTGAATGTTTCAATAATGTAGACACCAGTACTGAATCATGACGTATATTAAGAGTACAAAGGACTGCTCCAGCCATTGGAACACCAAAATGAAGCTCATACATTGCTGGAATGTTTGGGGCCAGAGCAGCAACCTACTCAAATTAGAAAGGATTCTCGTTGGTATAGTGAAGCAAAGAAGGTAACAAAAGGCTAAACACTCCTAACACTCAGTCATCAATTTTAGATTAAATCAAAATCATCCTGATCTATGCCAAAATTTGCAACGAAAAGCAGAAAGATCTAACAACTACTAGACGATAAAAATCAGAAGCAGACTTGAACAGTACTTGTACAGTTTTAAAGAACCAACTAGTAAACTAGAAGATACAAGACGACTGACCACATCGCCAGCAGCGATACCGAGGCGAGCGAGAGCAGAAGCGAGCCTAACACACCTCTCACGTGTCTGTCTCCACGTGAACTTAACGTCACCGTACACGACGGAGATGTTGTTGGCGTACACGACGGCGGAGCGTTCCAGGAAGGTGATGGGAGTTAAGGGCACGTAGTTGGCTGAGCACTTAATGGTACCCTCCATCTTGATCTTCTCTTTCTGCTGCTTAACTCACGAGTAAATAAATATCTTGGAAAAAGAAGGAAGACGATGGATTTGAGTAAATATTGATACTTATACTTTATAGATTCTTTTCATTGGACTGGACTGGATCGCACTATTGTGAGATGATAAGAAGAGAATAAAGAGGGAATTTGCAGAAATGACAAAGAGATAAATAGGATAGTAGTTGAAATGACAAGAGCATCAACATATAGCTGAGAAAAAGCATTCTCGATAGAGACCCACATCCACCTCTGAAGACCTATGTGAGGAGGAAGACACGTGGAAGACAACCATCTTTTGACCAAGTCTCAATTTGCCAGCCGTTGGGAATAGGATTGGCACCTGAAGAACTGGCCGCCGTTGCTCCATGAACAAGCCACTACCCCACTTTATCCATTATTTCCATATTTCTAGCTGTTTGTTGCACATTTCCAGAATTCTAGTTATTAGTTTGCATAGTCATTTCATTTAAATATCTGTTCAGTTTTATCTTTGAGAGATATGGAATGATATTGTTATCTCTTGGAGCTTTGTCCACTCCTTACGGACTAGTTTATTGGTTGTAATAGTGTTTAAGATCCTTGCACGAATTGCTGCCAATAAGAAATTCATTTTCCCTTTGCATTTCATTGTTTGTTTGCAACTTACAGAGAGACTCAGTTCTTATCATTGGTATCAGAGCAGCCACGATCCTTTTTCACAAAAACAATTAAATCATTCTATGCCAGTAAGTACACGATCTTCCACGCACGCTTCCAACATGCAACCCTCCACTGAAACTATTGCAGAATAGCTTGCTACTATCACCACTAAATTGCAAAAACTCGAACAAGTAGATATTTTGGCAGAGGAAATAACAGCCATGAAGAACCAGGCCAGTAAACAATCTTATGGAGAAAGTTCCAAAGGCGGTGGTGACAGAAACAAAGGGCCATGGTATGAGGATGAAGTTATCGAGAGTGAAGGTTGGGAACGTTTTCCTACACGTCAACCAACAACAAAGGTAGATTTTCCAAAATATGAGGGAGGTTACCCGAAGGGATGGATTCTGAAGGCAGAAAAATATTTCCGCTACTACCAAACTCCTGAAGACCAAAAAGTAGATGTTGCCGCCATGTATCTAGAAGGTGATGCGCTTGACCTTTTTGCGTGGATCAACAGTGACAGACCAACATTATATTGGGAGGATTTAATCCAAGCATTTTACGAAAATTATGGCCCTGCTGAATTCCAAAATCTAGATGAATTTCTTTGTAACGTCAAGCAAATCGGAAACGATTCGTGAATACCAACAGGAATTTGCGCGGCAATCATCTCATGTTAAGAATTGGCCTGAACATTGTCTTTTGGGGGTCTTTTTGAATGGGCTTAAAGAAGAACTTAAACTGATGTCAGAATTCACAAACCCAGAACCATTTACAAAGCCATGAGCCTTGCAGTTGAATTTGAAGCCAAATTAAACACCAGTCGCACACACAGAGGACCCAATTTGACTACACACGTGCGAAATAATCCCCTCACCCATTTGCCCACTGCCGCAAAAAGTAACAGCCCCACACCATATCCACACGATCCAGAATCCACAACCCAGTCACTTCTGCGACCACCCAAGCTCGTCCATGGGAGGCGGAAAGGCAGAATCGCATAGCCAAAGGGCTCTGTTTCAGATGTAACGCCAAATTTGCTCCGGGACATAGGTGCAAGCCAACTTCATTTTCTTTAATGGAACTCACGGAGGGTGAGGATTCAACTGGAAAATCAAATGAAGGCAACGACGATAGCGAGCTAGACGGTGACAATGTGGACCCGGACTTAGCGATGAGTTCAGAATTAGCGGAAATCAGCTTCAACGCCACTCTAGGGAAAACTGCGGGTACCACGAGGAAGCTACAGGGCACAATAGGCAAAAGGCCAGTCCTCATTTTAATAGACAGTGGTTCAACGCACAATTTCATGGCTGAGAAGTTGGTTAAGGAACTTGCTCTTCCTGTTCAATGTATATCTTCTTTTGGGGGTCAAATTGGAAACGGTGAAGTGATTCGCTGCAATAAGATTTGCCGAGATATCTCTGTGCGGCTACCCAGTTTGACTATTACTCAAGATTTTTATCCCTTCTCAATTGGGGTTGTCGACTTGGTCTTTGGAATTCAATGGCTTGCATCCTTGAAGACTGTACAGGCAAATTGGAACGAAATGTTTTTAATCTTTAGTCTGAATGGGAAGCGATATAAGCTTCAAGGGGTTCCGCACAAAGTTCCCACAGAGGCCACGTTTCAATACATCTCAAAACAGAGTGGAAAATATGGTTCTTCTTACCCCCAATCTGAATATTCAATCCCTATTGATGAGTTTTGAAGCTGTTTTTCAGGAGCCGAATACCCTTCCACCCTTCCGTAACCATACTCATTCCATTCCCCTATTTCCAAACTCCAGACCACCAAATATCAGACCTTACCGTTACCCCTATTTCCAAAAATTAGAGATTGAAACACAAGTCTCTAATTTGCTGCAATCAGGTTTCATTCGCCCCAGTTCTAGTCCATTCACCAGTCCTGTTATTCTAGTCAAGAAGAAAGATAATTCTTGGCGTATGTGTGTTGACTATCTGATCCTCAATCAGATTACCATTCCTGACAAATATCCTATACCGAATGTCGATCAGCTTCTTGACGAATTACACAGTGCCTCCATTTTTTCTAAAATCGACCTCCAATCTGATTATCATCAGATTCGCGTCAACCCTATCGACATCCCCAAAACTGCCTTTCAAACTCATTCTGGCCACTACGAATTTTTGGTCACGCCATTTGGCCTCACCAATGTCCCTTCTACCTTTCAAGCTGTAATGAACGACCTTTTCAGGCCCTACCTTCGAAAATTCATCCTGGTCTTCTTTGACGATATCTTAATCTTTAGCAAAACCCGCCAACAGCACTTTAACCATCTTCAGATGGCCCTTAGACTCCTCCAGGATCATCAATTTTTTGCAAAAGCTTCCAAATGTTTGTTTGCCCAAAACCAAATTTCTTTCCTGGGTCATGTGGAATCATTCTAAGGAGTTGGAGTTGATTAGGAGAAAATTCAAGCTGTTATGGATTGGCCAGTCCCCTCAATATGAAGGAACTACGTGGATTCTTGGGGTTGATAGGGTACTACCGGAGATTTGTACAAAATTATGGGATTATCGCACGATCCCTCACTGTTCTGACTGGGAAAAATGCGTTCAAATGGTCTTCCGCAGCTGACACTGCTTTTCAACATCTCAAGCAAGCTTTAAACACTGTTCCAGGATTACAATTGCCGGACTTCAATCAATCGTTTACAGTAGAGTGTGATGCGTCAGCTGGGGGTATTGGAGCCATTCTTCTTCAACATGGACCTCCAATTGCTTACTTCAGTAAAGAGTTTTCCTTCTCAAATCGATTAAAATCAACATATGAACCAGAGCTGCTTGCACTTGTGCTCGCCCTTCAGAAGTGGAAGCATTATTTATTAGGGCAGCATTTCTTTTTGACTACAGACCATTACAGCCTTAAATATTTGCTCAGCCAGCGAATTACTACCTATATGCAACAGAGGCTCCTCATGAAGTTAATGCCATTCGATTTCTCCATCCAGTATAAGGCGGGTAAGGAAAATAAGGGGGCTGATTCTCTTTCTAGACATCCACAACATGCAGATTTCTTGGCATTGGCTCTTCCAGTTTCTCTTGATTTTTTGGACTTCCAAATGGCTCTCCAACAAGATCCTTACACTCAGAACATTATGGCCTCAATTACATCAGGTCAAAATCAGAATCCTGATTTTCAAGTGGTAGAAAAGAAACTCTACTACAAACATACGTTAGTAATTCCTGATAGTCCTCTCCGTGGAAAATTATTGGCTGAATCACATACTCCACTAGCAGCCGGACATGGGGGTTACTTGAAAACCCTACAGCGACTCTCTTCTAATTTTTTCTAGCCAGTATGAAGAAGGACGTCAGAGTATTTGTTCAGAATTGTTTAGTATGTCAGCAAAACAAATACCAAACTTTGGCGCCTGCTGGGCTCTTGCAACCCCTGCCAGTACCAAACCAAATCTGGGAAGATATATCCATGGACTTCATTCTTGATCTTCCTAAATCTGGTGGGTTTGACACAATATTGGTGGTTGTAGATCGTCTCAGCAAATATTCACATTTTATACCCTTGTCTCATCCGTTTACTGCGAAGATTATTGCTAACATTTTTTGCAGAGAGGTTGTGAGACTTCGTGGCATCCCAAGGTCAATACTTTCTGATCGAGATGTCATTTTCCTTAGCGCATTTTGGTAGGAACTTTTCAGGTTGAGCCACACACAATTGAGAATGGGCACTGCTTACCATCCACAAATAGATGGACAAACCGAAGTGGTTAACCGATGTCTAGAATCCTATCTAAGATGTTTCGATCATGAACAACCTCATAACTGGAGTAAATTTCTTTCCTGGGCGAAATACGCTTTTAACACAAGTTTTCACTCTTCAACAGGGACTACTCCGTTTAAAATGGTTTATGGATGAGACACACCAGCCCTCCATCCATTTGTCCAAGGAGAAACCCGTATTGCTGAACTTGAAGAACAACTCACTACACGTGATGATATGCTCAAATTGTTGAAAGGAAACCTGTTAAAAGCTCAGTCTAGAATGAAGGCCCAAACTGACTCTAAGAGAAGGGAGTTGCAATTCAATTTGGGAGATTCTGTTTTCTTACACCTCCATCCTTTTCGCCAACATTCTCTTGCCAAGCGAAGGTATGAGAAACTCTCCCCACGATTCTTTGGCCCTTATAAGGTGGTTCGTCGCATTGGAACAGTCGCATAAAAGTTAGAACTCCCTGCCTCCTCTAAAATCCACCCCATTTTTCACGTTTCTTTATTACGACCTGCTAGAGGACAAGTTCTAACTTCACCGGCAGCTCATCTCCCTCTTAATTCAGATGGGGAGCTTCTTTTGTCACCTACCAAGATCATTTCCCATCGCTGGATTAAAGAAGGTGGTATTCCTACTTTGGAACTCTTAGTTCAATGGGCAGATCGTTCTTTCGAAGAAGCTAGCTGGGAAAATTATAATTTGCTCGCTGATCAATTTCCTTTTTTTCACCTTGAGGACAAGGCGACTTTCTAGGGGGGATGCATTGATAGAGACCCACATCCACCTCTGAAGACCTATGTGAGGAGGAAGACACGTGGAAGACAACCATCTTTTGACCAAGTCTCAATTTGCCAGCTGTTGGAAATAGAATTAGCACCTGAAGAACTGGCTGCCGTTGCTCCATGAACAAGCCACCACCCCACTTTATCCATTATTTCCATATTTCTAGTTGTTTGTTGCACATTTCCAAAATTCTAGTTATTAGTTTGAATAGTCATTTCATTTAAATATCTGTTCAGTTTTATCTTTGGGGGAGATGAAATGATATTGTTATCTCTTGGAGCTTTGTCCACTCCTTATGGACTAGTTTATAGGTTGTAATAGTGTTTAAGATCCTTGCACGAATTGCTACTAATAAGAAATTCAATTTCCCTTTGCATTTCATTATTTGTTTGCAAATTACAGAGAGGCTCAGTTCTTATCAATTCTCTTTCAAGAGGAAAGTGATTTTGTTTGAACTCCAAAAAAGTCAATCCTTTTTGATTACCAACTCAGCTTTGCTTGTCAAGGTGGCGAAGAGTCCAACAAAACAAAATCATGTGGAACAGATCATATAGAAGAACAGCCCATAATTACAAGTTCTTAAAGGCCGGGAGCCACTGACTGTTGGAAATATTTGATCCGACATGGACGTACGGAGTACTTGGCTCCATGGACGCTTTGTTAGATTCCAGTCCAATGATCGGTGTAAAGATATTTGAGTGGATGTAAAACTTTTGTGTCAACCATCAACTCTTTGTTATAAAAGTAACAACAGCAAGGAGGAGAGGACAAATCCTCACTAGATTAAACCGGGCCTTCTTTCGAGTAACCGGCATTTTGTCTTCAAGAACACTACAGTCACTCACCTACCTTTCCTGAAATCAGATCATCGGCCTCTATTAGTGTCTCTTAACAACAATGTGCACTCTCCTCCAACAATTAGATCCTTTCACTTTCAATCAGCTTAGTTGACGCATGCTAGCTTTAGTCAATTTGTAGCAGAGAATTGGACTCCTACCAGTCCTGATTTCAGCAGTGAGATCAGAAACTTTTCGGAACGCTTACAACAGTAGAACTATACCACGTTTGGAAACATTTTTTGTCAAAAAAAGTGACTACTGGCAAGACTTGAAGGCATTCAAAAGCACCTCGAAGACAAAGACTCGATCTCCCTCCGAGAGCTCAAGGAACATCTCCGGTCAAAAATGGAGCAGGTCCTATACCAAGAAGGACTTTACTGGCACCAACGTCTAGGTGCCAATGGTTAGGCCAGGGTGACAGAAGTAACAAGTACTATCATGCAATCACCATGGCCAAACAACGGCAAGCGAGGATTACCTCCTTGAAAGACGAAAATGAAAATGTTCTGTCAGATCCAACGAGCATCAGAAGGCTCGCTCAACATTTCCCCACGAAACTATATACGACTGACAGCCAACATCTGATAGACCAGCCAATCCATGGGCAGTTTTCCCGTCTAACCCTTCAACCTATATCTGATTTTTACCGACCCCTCCATCCTAATGAAATCAAAACGGCGTTCTTCAATATGGTGCCTAACAAGGCACTAGGATTTGATGGCTTACCTGCTTTATTCTTCTAATCCCAATGGGATATTGTGGGCCCTTCTCTGACTTTATTCTTCCAGCGAATTTTTAGACATGAAGTTTGGGAATCTGATCTAAACCGCACCATTGTGGTTCTTATACCGAAGATTCCGTCTCTCACTTCGATTACGCAGTATAGGCCCATTGCTTTATGCTCGGTGATCTACAAAGCCATTACCAAAATCATTGTTAATAGGCTCAAACCTTACCTTGAAAATCTGATAGCCCCAACCCAATGTAGTTTTGTCCTAGGGCGCTTAATTACGAATAATATCATTATAGCCCAAGAAGTCATCCACACCATGAAAAGGAAAACAGGTCAAAAAGGCATAATGGCTATAAAAGTGGACCTTGAGAAAGTTTATGATCGTCTGTCATGGGATTTCATTCAAGATACCTTATTCGATGTAGGAATTCTCGAGTCACTGATTAATCTCATTATGAAGTGTATTTCTTCGGTTTCCTTACAAGTAAGGTGGAATGGCGAACTTAGCGAGGCTTTTAGCCCCTCTCGAGGCATTCGTCAGGGTGACCCTATATCACGCTACCTATTCTTTCTGTGTATAGAACGTCTAGGGCAATCAATCACTCAAGCTGTGACACAAGGCTGATGGCGTCCTATTAAATTAAGTAAAAATGGACCGCCACTTTCTCACCTGTTCTTCGCTGACGACCACATCCTTTTCTCAGAAGCCTCTATAGATCAAGTGGACATTATTCGGAATACCTTAAATTCTTTCTGTGCTCCTTCAGGACAATGCGTCAGCCAAGATAAATCTAGGTGCTTTTATTCCAAGAATATTCATACCTCGATAGCCCACTATTTAAGTAGTGCACTGGGCTTCACACAGACGAAAGATCTCAGACGTTATCTTAGAGTTCCACTTCTACACGAACGAGTGAACAAGAGAACGTATCAATACATTCTGGACAAGGTTCACCAACGCTTATCAGGTTGGTCCTCCAAATTTTTGTCCTTTGCAGGAAGTATCAATTTAGCTCAACCCGTCATTGCGACACTTCCCAGCTATATTATGCAGACGGTTAGGCTGCCCCGCAGTCTTTGTGATGCATTGGAGAAGTTAATGCGGCAATTTTTGTAGGACTCATCTACTAGTAACAAGCGGATTCACTTAGTTAACTGGGAGGACGTTTGCAAACCAAAAGAGATGGGGAGTCTTGGCATACGAAAAATCCGAGAAACCAATGATGTCTTCCTAGCAAAATTAGGATGGACTCTGATTGCCAAGCCTAATGCTATATGGGTTCAAGTTCTCATGGCGAAATATAACTTTGATGTTAATAATCCCTCCATCACTATCGACACAACCGGCGAATCAATGATCTTGAAGAGCATAAAGACTACTTGGCACCTAGTGGTTCAGGGCATGAAATGGGTGATCGGTGATGGCGCTAGGACTAGATTCTGGCTGGACCCTTGGGTTGAAGGAGTGAGACCTCTTATTAACCATACAACCATCCCAATTCCTACTTCTTCTAGTAAACTCAATGTCCAACATTTTGTGGACACTGATGATAATTGGAATTGGGACGCCTTCCAAGCCTATCTCCTGACGTCAATCTGCAGATCAATCGCAGGAACTTTACCCCCAAAGACCTAACTAGGGTAGGATAAGTTAAGCTGGGGAATGTTCGACACCGGACAATTCACTGTCTCTTCCACTTATTCCATGTTAATGGATCACGAGGACACCAAAACTATCAGAAATTGGAAGGCAATCTGGAAATGGAATGACCCTCAACGCATTCGAACCTTCCTTTGACTCCTCTCCTAAGATTGGTTACTCAGCAACTAACATCGGGTCCGAAGGCACCTCGCTATGGATGGAACTTGTTATCACTGTGGACTCGAAGAATCCTCGCAGCATACAGTGAGAGACTGTGTCAAAGCTCGCCAATTGTGGAACACCTTCCCTCCTCGACTAGTTAATAGTGACTTTTTCACTATGCCGATTCGACAGTGGCTCCTTACAAATCTCCAACACCACCGACGAGTGTTTGGGCAGGATTGGTCGATCCTATCTGGGGCTACGTGTTGGCTCTTATAGTCTTGGAGAAATATGACCCTCTTTGACGAACATTTTATTTAGCCATCCTCACCCGTTTATGTTATTTTGTCTTATACAAATCAGATCCACAAGTCAGCCACTTGGCAGAGGAGTGCTGTTCCGGGACATCGCCCTTAACACGAGCAACTCATAGGATGGTGGAAACCTCCTAGTGGGTGGGTCAAGTTAAACACGGATGACGCATACAAACGTTCCGCATTCTCAGCCACAGTAGGAGGCATCCTCCGTGATAGTACAGGCAATTCGATTGGAAGTTTCATCCAGAATCTCGGTTGGTGCTTATTGGTGTCTGCAGAACTCTGGGGCGTGTATACAGGGCTCACGCTCGCGTGGAACCTTGGCTATCGTCGGATCGAACTTGAAGTGGACTCGACAACAGCGATCAACCTCATTTCGTCCTCGACAAGCCGATCACGGATTCTCAATCCTATAATTCAGGGTATTAATGAACTGTTTACTCGGAATTGAACTGTTGTACATCGTCATATCTGTCGCGAGAGTAACAGATGTGCTAACTGGCTAGCAAACTATGCTACGCATTTTGATGTAGGAACCACTTATTTTGATACTACACCCATTGGGTGTCATATTCTCCTTCTAGAGAATATGTCGGGGATTTATTTCTCAAGACTCGTCGTGTAATTTGTTTTATTCCCTTTTTATATTAAAAAAAAGTAACAACAGCAAGAGTGATAAATGCATTTTTAGTTTGTGTTATGAAATTAAAAGACTTCCCCCCAAACTTGTAAATTTTCAATCTTCTCCGTTTCTTATGGCTTTAATAATCTTCTGTAATTGTAAATAGATGCCAAAGATTCGAACTTTTTGTGATTTAATGTACAATGAACAGTCTACAAAAGGAAACCAAATGAACATGTAACCAATTTGACAGAGTTGAATGATAGTAGCGTTTTCTCTCACTTTACTCAAAAGAAGAAGATTATTTTATGGGAACAATTATTTCGTGGGAATTATCTCAAACACGTCAGTTACGTGCAGTTTTTGGAACTCGAATTGAAAACCCATTACCGTTCAAATGAAAACTTTTGACCGTTGAGGCGCTCCAATCCGCAATTTCAAACTGCGTCTTGGCTCCTGATAAAAGCCAGAGGCAAAAGGTAGGGTCTTTACCATCAAGACGACTCCTTTTTCTACAGGTTTTGCACTGGCGATTCGGATACATGTCTAAGATGAAAGTCGATCAACGGAAGCCTCCGTTGGCTAAATCGCCGACCAGGCTCCGACCACGCAGGGTTCTTCGATCCAACCCCACATCTTTGCAAACTCCTCCTGGTGAGGTTCTTTTTAACTAGGTTATCTTCTTGCTGTGGTCTGATCGTATTTTCTTTGTTCTTGTCATTTTATGGTTTGTTGTTTCTAAAAGGTGATACTGTTTTTGGGTTGCTGACAAAATCTTTTCTTTGTGTAAGGCTCTTTGGCAAAATCCCAGAAACGAAATCCCACTTGGGACATGGAAGAACTGGAACTCCGACCCGAATACAGGTCAATTTCATGCGAGTTGCGAGCTTTAGCGAAGTTGGTTAACAACGAATTCGGAGGCAAAAGTACGAACAATAATGGATTGGGAGATAGTTTGAGTGCTAATTCAAGTCCTCTGTTCGAAAGAGGCAGGTTTTACGATGTGTACTCTGCTAGAAGAAACGAGAGGCTGAAGAGAAAGAAAGGAGAGACAGGGGACGAGGGAAAGACTCCCCACAAACTGGGAGTGACTGTGGAGTCTTCGAAGAAAAGAGGCGCAAAGAAGCTTGAGAGCCTAAGAAAATCGGTGTCTGCTGCTTATTCGGTGGAGATTAGTGAGACCCCAAGGTATTCACTGAGAAGTATGAGCAAAGAGAACAAGAAGCCTCCTCTGCCTGTTAACTATGAAAGATCTGCGATTGTGAGTGAAAGGAAAATTGGGGCTCGAAGGGTCCGTAAAATCTGAAAGATTTGCTTGAATCTTTCTTCAAGGTTTAGGGGGAACTGGAATTTGATTTTTCAATTCTGAATTGGATTTGGCATTTCCTTTAGTTATTTCAATCTAGAGATGTGTTTGATGATCTCTGTAAGTAAATAGTTCTCAGCTATGTTTTCAATTCTCAAGTCTAGATCATCAACAGGGGCTTATTTTCCTCCGCAAGTTTGGCTGGAGGGATCAGCCAAGAATCCACAACTTCACTTTACTGTGTCTCCATATCTGACCATTTCTTCTACTCTCTGTTTGCAATACATTCTTTACAGAATCATTACTTTTTCACATGGGAACAAGAATTATGAGCTCAAAAAAGCTAGACAAAGCTCAAAAACCATGACAATTATTCTTTATTTGATTTCATCATAATTATTTACAAGCGGATAATATATATCTACACGGCAATTTGTGACAAAGAGTGTTTATACCACCAAAAAGGTTTATGATACAAGAGTAGCCTCATACTTCAAACTGTTTGTTCACAAGCTGTAAATAATTTAGCATAAGTCCTCGAGGTTGGAATCACGAATTCTGATGGGGCGAGGAATCTCTCCTGAGTTTCAGTCATCCGATGAAATTTCCCAGTTTTCTTCTGAATCAACGTTTCCACTAATGCTCAGACTGACATTAATGTGGTGTTAAGAAGATGTTTATTCAACATCCTCTCAATTGGAACTCTCCTGGTTTTCCACCACATTGGCCGTTATGGCATCAATAACATCATTGTCGGCTGCTGAAATATCAGGAACATCCCCTCGGTCGAAACTTTCCTCGTTTGCCACCACATTGGCTGTTGCATTATCAATAACATCATTGTCAGCCGCCGAAATATCACGAACATGGTTGGCATCAGCCAGATCACCAACATTGCTAGTTTCTTTGCTTTCTTCAACTCTATAATATGCCTGAACATTATATGTCAGGACACGAGAAAAGGTAACAGTTAGATGTCAACTTGACCTATCTTGCATTGCATATAAGTTTGGTTGATCTCTATGTAGTACAGGGAGATATGTTCTAGAACAATGGATCACAATGAGAATGGAACTCACCACACAAGTTCGAGGAGGTGAGAGCACTTTGAAGGAGTTGGGACGATTGTTGAAATTTGTATCAGGCACTCCTGGTATTCCTTCAGGAGTTGTGAAATGGTCTGCATCATGGCAGACCTGCCAGAGCGATTACAATGAATCAATGCAACTGAGTAAAGGAAGACATCGCGTTTAAATGTTAAAAAATCATCTGTATATTTTTACAACTTTAGTCAGCACTTCTTGAAAAAATTTTCTTTTGATATATTCCTGTTCGGTACCCCTCTTCCAGTTTAGACGAATAGAAGTTACTTACCCGGCCATTCAGAGTCACACAGTGAAACCAATTAATTCTTATTTGGCAAATACACCAGTCATGAAATCATGTGGTTGTCAATGTGGTTTGCCCCTTTAGTGTTTAGATTGTGTTGTGAACCGAAAGAAGATAAGCAATCATATTTACGTCTTGCATTCTATTAAGGGACTTCTCAAAAGATCAAAATAACATTAAGCCTTACCCTTCCATGCCCGCCAAATTCCCAAGCATCACTGTCTAATGCAACTCTATACTTTCCAGGCAAGTCGCAACCAATTTTGTACCTGCATGTTTCAGGACATTCAGAAAATAAATTCTTCAAAAAATTATTATCAACTGAGCAGCACAGATGACAACTTGTGACCCACAGCCAGTAATAGGATGACGAGATCATGATGCATATTCAAGGATACACACCCCTCATACATATTCTCTGGATGAAAATTGAACACAAAAACCAGATCTCCCCGTTCAAAGACAATAACCTGTGAGGTAAAGTCAATAAGTCAAAGTTGGAACAAACTAATGTAACAACAACGAATTGGAGATTAAATGTTAAATACAAATAATCTCTCTCAGGAGACTATTCCTAAAACAGATCAGGTTCACTGTAGGATGATCTTCAGCTGAACAGAAAACTACCCATTATTCTAACATTCAACCTGTTAAGTTTCTAGTGCACATACCTACGACTAGGAGAATACTAAAGTTAAGAACTACTAGGTAAATCTTTGCATAACTCAGAATCAAAAGTTGCACCCCCTGCTTCTTTCCGAATTGCTCATGGTCTTTCACACTATGCTTCTAATAATCAGTGAGGGTGTCATTTTATCTTATATATACCTTATCTTCTTCATTTGTGCTGCTCACAATTTGTTTTGGTGATGCGAGGAATGAAAACTTTTCATCAACCAAGTTCATGGCTCTGTCAAATGCGTTCATGAACTGAAAACAAATCCAGGCATGTAGACAAATTTAAACATAAATACCACGCCACAGGATTGAAAGTGAAATTAAACAAGGAAAGACAAAGTATCAGGAAACTGACAGAAATGTCCCGCCTGACAAGTTTGAAGAAAACATCAAAAGGTAAAATAATATTCTCAAACCTTGTATCTCAAGTGTTCAGTATCAACTAGATTCCACTGGCGTCTGCATTTGTCATAAGTCCACCCATTGCCTTCTCTTGGAAAGTCAATCCACTCAGGATGGCCAAACTTAAGCATTCATGGAAAAACAACTCAAAGTTAAAGCAGCTGCTACCATTCTACACGTCTAGCATTTTTCGGAAGAAAGGTGGATTAACACTATTAGCTGCTTAAAAAATAAAAATTGAAACACAATTTTTCCATACTTGCTGTCACACTCTCGACGTAACTAATTGTTTAAAATGCATAAGCTTAATGTCATTTTCAAAACCATCTTTCTTAATGTGTTCACACTTAATTAAAAAGTAATCTCCAACAACTGAAATGATCAATCTGACTCATCTTATACTATTTGATGCTCTGATCTAAGAAAATTTGCACTTCTGACTAAACATTTTTTTACATAACAATAGTAGCTCGGTATATACCACTAATAATACAAGGACCTCACAAGCGGGAATGTGACAGTGTGCTTACCTCGTTTCCCATAAAATTAAGGTAACCATCACCTCCTAATGCCATAGTTATGAAATGGATCATCTGCAAATATAGGTTCAATAATGAGAAATCAAAAATAAATCAAGGGTTTCTGTATCACGACAGTAGATGTTTTATGGAGCAAAATTACACATCAGAGCCAAATAGCAAAATGGATCTGATTCAACCATTCAAGTGGAGCTGAACATGACATAGTGACCTCACAGAAGAAGTCACAACGATACACGACTGAAGAAGTCTGTGAAACTATTTTTGCAGCAAAAAGTAATATAATCAACATAAAAAGGAGCTCATAATGCAGTATAAACTAACCTTATGAAGAGCTATCCCTCTGTCAACAACAGGAGAAGGATCCATCAGACAGGACATGCCAGAGTACATTTCCTTATCCATTAGCAGAAATGCGATTGTCTTGTCACCAACAATAGACTGCAAAAATGAAAATATTAACAAAAGTAAGACATGCAATAAGCTAGTTTCTAGCTGATTTCTCTCTTTTTCCATCCTCTATAGTAGTCAATTCAAGCAACGATAGGAGATGTAGGAGTCAGAGTGAAAATAGCAACTATGAAATAAACGAGTAAGAAAATGAAATGACATACTTGGTCATGACTCTCTGCATAGGCAATACATTTCTCTGTGTATCTCCTATTAGTTAAACTCCACGATATCTCCTTCATTGACCACTCATTATCACTCTTGTTTTTTAAGTAATCAATCCATTTGTCAGGGATGGCCATTGCTAGCCGGTAGTCGAAACCCACTCCTCCCTCAGAGACAGGACGACCAAGTCCAGGCATACCTGAAACATCTTCAGCTATCACAGTTGCTTCTGGTAAAATGTTATGTATCAAACAATTTGCTAACATCAGGTAAACAACAGCATCAACATCTGTGTCTTCACTGAAATACTGCTCATAGTTTCCAGTAAAAGCCATGTTGATTCCATGATGATGGTATAGCATAGAAGTTATTCCATCAAAGCGAAACCCATCAATTTTAAATTCCTCAAGCCACCATCTCAAGTTGGATAGAAGAAAACGAAGAACTTCCCAGTTGGCATAATTGAACAGTCTACTATCCCATAGTTTATGGTAGCCACGATCTCCTGTATGAAAATAGGACTCTTGCGAGCCTTGGCCAACATCAAAGCCATTAAGTCCATCAGTGACGTTATTACTTGCATGGCTGTGTACAACATCCATCAGAACACATACACCCATGCTGTGGGCTTTATCAATCAAATACTTGAGGTCCTCAGGCGTCCCAGATCTACTGCTTACAGCAAAAAAGTTGGTGACATGATACCCAAAAGATGCATAATAAGAATGCTCCATCACTGCCATCAATTGGACTGTGTTATAGTTATTGGCCTGAATACGAGGCAAAACATTGTCAGCAAATTCTCTGTAAGAATTAACCCTAGGTTCCGAGCTACTCATTCCAACGTGAGCCTCATATATGCGTGGTGCCTTGGGCTTTGGAGGGCGAGGGTATTTAAATTGATACCTACAAATTCAGAGAAAGAATGGGTCAAGAAACAACTTATTTTAATACAATCAAAGATCAAAAGAACAATTGGTAAGTCCCCTCCACGCTCCCATGGCTGTTGAACAAATTAGCATTATGTAGTAAATAATCAAGGTGGTAGTCTTTTATGTTTTCACAATTGAGTGCTCATTGGAAAATCCAACAGATCATACGTTTAGGACTAAATATGCAACCAAAATTTCAAATTTTCACAAGAGTAGCCAGACAAGGATTTATCTTTCACATGGGTAATTCTTTGTGGCATATGATCTTTATTTGCTTGGGATCTCTTTTGTACAGAAAATAAACATAGAACTGAAGCGTGAAGAATTGGCACCTTTCTGAACTTGGAGGGTCCCAATACACACCATCATATGGCACCCCAAAACTTGTAGGATCCACAGTTGCATATCTAATCCAAGCTGGAATTCGATCAACCCAAACTCCATCGTTGTGCTTGAACTGGAATTTGACCCTTGAATTGTGAGGAATGGCAGGATGTCCATTAGAATCAGGTATCTTAACACTCCATACACCAAATTGATCCTTCTCCATCCTGTGATTAGATCCATTCCAACCATTGAAGTCTCCTATAATTTGTGCTTCCCTACATAATACAGCAGACGCCTTCTGTAAGAAGGTCAAAACCATTCAGGAACTTGTATCTTAGTGCTATAACACAAACAACTCACTGAGCAGCAGGGGCCCACTCACGGTAGACAATGCTTCCTTCTTCTCTATTGAGTCCAAATTTCAGATAACCTATAGAAGCAGAGTTTTGAACACCGCAAAATGACTAGCAATCAAGTATAAAAATATACCTAGTCGTCAATGAAGAAACAACATAGAATAAATCAATAATCAGAAAAAAAAATTTCCAAAATGTTAAGTAGAGGGAACCATTGAATAATGATTTGTCATATGCGAAAAACCTGCCACGGCTCATGTACACATGTATTTGTAGCGTAATGACATATACTGACGCCAACTGAAAATGAAATCAAACTCAAAAATTTGGGTCACTTTCAAGAACGATTACCTTTAGAGAATTCTTCAAGACCACCTTCATATTTTTCGAAAAGCTTTTTCTGATCCACATATCTCTTCACTCTATACCTGAAGTGATCTTTAAATGGTGCCAACCCAGAATCCGTTCCCAAAATGGGAATGTTTTCTACGTCTTGCTCGATGCTTATCATCTTCGAGTCATCATCAATCAAAACTGCAGAAGTTCTGAATCCATGCTGCAACTGACAATTTAAAACAAGGTTATATTTTTACAAAAAAAGAAGCCATAGATCAGACCGCTCGTGGATGTCATGCTAATATCAAACATACCCTTTGATTCGAAGAAGCTCTTGAAGAGAAACCGATCTTGTGATGGCCAAGATGCTTATCGTAACCCAAAGTCACCCCAACTGATGTTTGCTTAGAAATACGCCCCTTGTTGTTTCCATCAACCTGATTAGTTAAAAAGATGACAAAGTAACGACTTTTATCAGTTGCATGTACTCCTTGCAAAGTAAAGATTCAATATTTACTAGAAAATCAAATCACCTTCTCCGAAATTCTGGCTACAGCAGGCGCGGGAAACGGAACCGAACAACTCAACATCCTTCTCTACAACACCTCATTTCACACACTTTCTGTAACAAAGGATAGAACTTTGAAGAACCCAATCAAAGAGTTGAGGTACATATCTGGGAACGACACGTACGGCTTGTGAATGTCTACAGGGAAGGATCTGGGCCGTTGCTTTTCTTAGTCCCGTGTTTTGGATTCGGAGGTAGGAAACAAAATCCAGCAAATGACGAAGTTGGTATAATTCAGAACATTGAGAAGGAAAATGACGAAAATGCCCATTGTTCATAGGAGAATAACTATTTTGTTACTAACTCAATCGGTCTCCTGTTGAAGTTGAGTGTAGGGCTTAATTAGGGCTTTGCAAGTAAGAGAAAAGAGGAAGAGATGAGCAGAAGCTTAGGTATACCGGTGAAACTACTACACGAAGCCTCAGGGCATATAGTGACCGTGGAGCTCAAAAGTGGAGAGCTTTATAGAGGTAGCATGGTGGAGTGCGAAGATAACTGGAACTGCCAACTCGAGAACATCACTTACACAGCTAGGGTACTCGTCTTTTCTCCTTCTTTGTTTGGCAATTTTAAATGTTTTTTTGTTGGGATTTTCCCCTTTAATCGCCCCCTTAAGTTCCAGATCTTTTTGATTTTCGACTGATTTTGGTTGGTTCTTTCTTCGTCAAATTGCATCCGCGTCTTTTTCTTGTGGTGTGGAGTTTGTTTGGACCTTTTGCGATGCTGAATAATGTTAGGGAAGATCAAAGGCCTCTCCCCTCCACCTCCACCCCCCCTTTTTTTACTTGTACTGTACCTTGTCAACTCGTTGAACTGTTTTGCATTATAAGGATTGGATTGCGGTTGAAGATTTGTGTGGGGGAATTAGGTTTCGTGTGGAAGATGTTAGTAAAGATAGGTACTAGTGCCTGGCAATTTCGACTTCAAGTTGTGCTTGTTCTGCAAATTTACTACGGGAATTTGTGAATGGAGTCAATCGCATTTCAGTAATTAATCAGAAAGACCAATGTAATTGCCTTCAGTTCTATTCTCCTCATGAAATGTGATTTCATGTTCTTATAGTTGTTTGAGACCAATGTGCATGTGCCCAATTCCAATGATTCCTGTTTTATTTCTCAACTGTATCTGGTTCTTACAGAGGTCTTTGATCATTTTTGGAGTACTGCTGTCAATTTTGGCTTCTATAGATAGTTGGATCTGACTAGTATCAACCTGAATATTCAGACATTTAGCTGCATGATTCTCAATTTGTGTCTAAGTATGATAATTCCCTTTTTCAGGATGGCAAGGTTTCACAGCTTGAGCATGTATTTATTCGAGGAAGTAAAGTCAGGTATCTGAATGTGAAATTTTTTCTTTGCCTACATTTTTTCATATGAAACAATTTTATATTACTGATTAGAATGATGAGAAAAAATGCAACAGTACAGTTTGTGACTGTTATTCTGAACTTTCAACAGGTTTATGGTCATACCAGATATGCTAAAGAACGCCCCCATGTTCAAACGCCTTGATGCTAGAATCAAGGTATTCCCCTACCGTCAGTTATGTTCGTTTAAGCTTGCATTTGCTCTGTGAATTCTAAATCGTGTCTTTTGCAACTTGAAGGGTAAGAGTGCGTCACTTGGAGTTGGAAGGGGCAGATCTGTCGCAATGCGGGCTAAGGTCAGTTTCGTACATTCTTGCATTAGCAGTTAGCTGTTTTCTTTGACATTCTTCTATTACCCATAAATATCATTGAACCTAGTACTTTTTGTGCGAAAGCAAGTGGTTCTGCCTGTGATTAACTTGTAGAAAAGATGGGCTTTTTTTAGTCACAGGGCGTTGCTAGTTAATCTTATTTGTGCTTAACCTGCCAGAGAACAAGAACTAATTCTTCTTCCTTCCTACTATCCAACTTCCCCTCTATATTGTTGCATCGCCTGCTGCCTGACTCATTCTTGGAGTTTAATGCAGGCTCAAGCTGCTGGACGTGGAGCAGCGCCTGGTAGAGGTGGTGTGCCTCCTGTTAGGAGGTAATCTGTGTACACACCACCTGGTTTTAGATCTACAGAATTTCGTAACGACTGGCTAAGTTATGATATTCCTACCTGTGAGAACCTAAAAATTGCGGCTAAAGGTTTACACTTTGTTGATGCTTTGAAAGGGAGAAATGGAACATATTATCTAAGGTCGTAGCAAATTGTATGGATGTATTCAATTTGGATATCTGTTTTTGTTCACGAGTGAACAGGTTAAAATTGTTTATATTCCTCCAAAATGTTCGTTGGACATGGATTATTCCAATTATCAAAGTTTAGATGGAAAGTCTTTGCCATACGTATTGGTCAATGATTCTGGCCTTGTTATGTTTATCATGAATCTAATTCTTTTAGCTAATGTTTATAATGCATTGTTAAAAATGGTGGAACTTGGAAGTTCTTAGGTCTAGTTCAAGGCCACCGGTTATTCATGATATTCCATTTCTGTAAATATTTAGTAGTAAAAAATTAGAATTTAACAATCGTCGTCATAGTATGAAACAGCGGATTTTATTTGATAGCGTATGAACTGAAACATTTATGAGATGTTAACATCAAAAAAGGAATTATACAGGATGCGAGTGGTTTTATTTCCCTGGAAGGAAAACAGGAAATGCAGATGAGTGTATATGTAAAGCCTGGAATGTCGGATCCTAAAAATTAACGCAAGTAGCCATAAAGTTCCAGGTAGCAAATGCATAGATTCCAGGGATTGGAGGCATCAGCCGTAGGTCCTGTCATAACAACTCTGAAAAACCTGAAGGGCAGTAGAGCATTACGACCAACTATAGGCCATGATGCATACTGATCTGGCTTGCATATTGTAGAATCATTCTCATGTACTCTCAGGTTTGTCCAACTCTTCCCATCCAATGAACCCTAGAGGGAGACAAAATTTTAACAAAAAAACATTGAGAACAACAAATCCTCTTTCTCTCCAAAAAAATAAAAAAAAGGAAGCAACAAATCCTCTTCTGATATGAATGATGTTCAGGTTTTTTACCTGAAGGTTCCAAAACCTTGAGTAGGCTCTTGACCCGTCTTGTCGCAAGGTGTAGTGATTGCACATAAGCTGCATGAATTGAGATGAATTATGAATGCAGCAAGTTGATGGAAAGGTTTGTAGTTGATTGATTCAAACCTGATGATCTTGGCCTATGTCAACCGTCCACCACGCACACTTATTCCCGTCTTCTTCTATCCGAGGACCGGCAAAAGACGTGCCCTGAGACGGCAACACAATTCAATCACCAAAGCATGCAAACTAAAACAAACGGGAGTTTTTTGGTTTGTCTTAAGCTTATGGTACCTGGTATACTCTTGATGCTAAAACCTTAGGATCAGTGTATCTTGAATTCGGACTGCTAGCTGTGATAGTGATCCTCTGCAACGTTCACTTAACCTGTTAAGTCACATGCTCCACAGCATCCATGTCCTAACAGATCTATCAAGAGTGCATAAAAAGGTTGATGAATGATCAAAAGTTCACCTTAGCTAGAACAGGATTAACCCAGTGATGTTCCCCGTAAGACGTGCCAGCGAAGTACAGCACTCCGTTGCTATCACCATCACAAATGTACTGGAGTTCCTTATAACTAGACCGTCTATGCTCGAACCTTATGCTATAAAATGCAAGACCAACATTAGCGCCATCTCTTAGCAAGACTTGATGATCTTAAATGTCATCAATAAACAAAATAAAAAACCAAAAGTGACATGGAACTTAACAACCAGAAGACAAATCCTTAATGAAAATGGCATGTTAGGCTTTCGAAGCAAGACTCTAGTCCATAATTGAACAAGCTACGTCAATTTCCAAATAGAGTTTTGCTTTCTATACTTCTGCTATAAAAGATCTCATTTGATCTGCCTCTAAGTAGAATATAGCTCAGATCAACTAGCGCAAGAGCAAGAGAGAGAGAATAAATATCAACAAACAATAGAAGAGGAACCCATTCAGGAGACAGGTGAATCTTAAGGCGCCATTTCCATCAACGTGACACTGTTTAGCTACATTATGCTTAACTTGTACCAGGTTCAATATATGATCCAAAACCAAAAAAAGAAGATCAAAAGAAGTGAGCATAAACCAAACATATGGTAATTACTTACTTTTTGTCCTTCCCCAGCTTTGCCAATCCAGTATCAGCAAAATCAGTTGCTTCCTTCACCTATCATTGGCATGAAAGAGAGGTGAGGGAAATATGCACTACTTAAATGTCGAAGTTTTTCTTAACGACCATATATTCTGAAAATATGCATTACTTACAAGATAATTCAAGACTTCAATCTGCCTGCACAAGTTGCTTTCTCCCAACTGCAATACAGTTAGCACAAGCTCAAACTCTCATTCTCAATGTAGGAAATTATCGAGATAACTACATCCATGCCCAACTTACGTTTTTGAGCAAGTGATATGGCATCAAAGGAAATCTCACAAATGGCAGCAGGTCGTTAAGTGATTGAAGTCTCTCCTTGAAAAGGAACTCAGGACTCGAATTTGCAGTCAGTTCATCCACCACTTCCCACCCACACACATCCTTGGCTCTCATGCACCACATCAGAATTGCATTGAGAACTCTTTCTTCTGATGTCACAGTCAGCTCTGGATGCTGCAAAACCATTATTTCTTATAAAGAGTGTTTCAAACTGTTGTACATGCTTGCCAATATCACAAACAAATACTTCCAAGTGAGTTATCGATCTTAGGCTTTTTTTCTGTCAGAGATCAATGACAATAAAAATGATAAAATTTGTACAATTTCCACCTCTAATCTTCCATTCAATGCTTCCAACATTTTAGATGTGCACTAGATACTATCTTCATGTTACTTTCCAAATTACAAATCCCATCCTCACCCCCAACAACTTCTGCGATAAATTGTAGAATAAGAAATTATACAAACTGTCATTTTCCAAAAATCTTGACAATCAAATTAGTGCAAAACTAACCCTCCAAGTATGTATTGTAGTCTCCAAAAAGGATCTTCTTATCCTCCTTAAATTGTTGGACAGTTTGTACTGTGTTCTTAGAAACACTAAATGAGTTCTAATTCTATCTTATTATCCAAACAAATTGGAAAAAAGAGGAGCACCTGAATGATGCTGCTGAAAATTTTCTCATCTAACAAGATGAAGGCAAGACTTGCAGTTGTACAATAGTCGAAGTGCATTGCAAATCTTCTCTCGCAGGTTTCTTCAATGAGTTTACATGATGGAATTGATGAAACCACTTCCAGAATTGGACATACTGACTCCTGCAACAAAGTCAACAGTTAGCTTTATAAGCCATAGCCCAAGTAACTTGCCAAATTCGTCTGGTTCGTCGTCCATTAAACTTGTGCATAATAGAAAAACTCTTGTAGTATGACCTTCTTCCACTAGGAGAACTCCATCCCTGCATATAATATGTACATGAAAGGTATCAAATATCTTATATTCCATATAATAAAAGGGATCTGTTCTTTTGTTTACAGAGGTCCGAAAACGCAAGTCACGCCTCCATTCTTTTAGTTCTAGACAGACAAGAAACATATTGTAACAGTAAACAGCGTATAATTGCAAAAAGGAAAAGCTTCAATAGGTTACTTGTCAAGAAACGAGTTAACTACCTCAGAAAGACATTCCAAGAGTGTCTTGAAGCACTCCTGATAAAGAAGAGTAACTCCAAATTGATCAGACAATAAGAGAAGCTGCAGTAACAAGGTTCCAAAATCAGTTGTATCTTCCAAACTAAGTTCCCCAGTGTACATGAATTCGAGCATGATCTTGAATGCTTCTGCAGACACTTCACTTAAATGAATCTCAGAGGATCTACTCTCACTCATTCCGTTGGTGAACATCTGATATTGTAAGATATTTATTAGAGATAATTGACTAAAAAATGAATTCATTAAGAATCAAAACAACCAACATTGCTGATGATAAACCTCAGGCAGATTGGTATAAAATGAATATCAATAAAACAAGGAAACAACATCCTAAAGTTCATATTCTATGTAAAAAGGAAGTATTTCACAGATCACACTATTGTCAAAACACCTCAACTCTTCAAATCGGCCATTGTTATGGACAAAAAACTTGTTACGAGTCAAAAGAACAGTAACAATAAAATGGAATTAGAACATTTTGCTGGAGATTACGCATCACCAGTAGTAAAGAGCACTAAAGAACCACAAATTCCATAATCCACCACAACTCGATGAAACTTAAACTTTACAGATTGATTGTCCGGGCATTCAATAAAAGCACACTTATGCCTGTTATGTTAATGTAAACATCTGCAGCAACTTTAGATCAAAAATCTTGTCCTAGCATCCCCAAATACACGAGGGACTTGAGGACAGACATTAAGAGGAATTAAAAGTATGGTAACCTTCGTGAATGGCACACTCCATAAACTAAGAATAAGTTTATGAGGCTCAGCAACAAGACCATGACCATCAATGTAAACGCAAACATCACTATATTCTCCAGACGAATGCAACTGTTTGAGCCTCTGCGCATCTACTGGGAGTCCTGAGGGAAAGCTTGTACAATAATGAGGCCGACTGTTTGGATGCAATAATTCCACAGACTTTCCATATCCAAACAGCTTTTTGTTAAATTTAAACCTTTCCATAGTCTCCTCACACTGTTTCACCAGTGGCATCACTTCAAATTGTAAACTCAAAGCCCATAGCAAACTCAGCTCGGATTCGGATATCTATATCATAAAAACAGAAACAAAACAAACCGTCCAGTGAGCAAAAGAGTTCGAGGCAACTGAATATCCTTCTGACCATTAAATCCATAATAGGTGGTGGGAAAAGATACCTGAGTCTGCCCTGTATAGATATATTGAAGAAATGCACGTAGAATTGGATAAGACACATCCGTGAGCAAAATAACATCTTCCTTTGACAAACTCAGAGGAAAAGTGCCAGATGCTTTCAAGATCACCTTATGAGCTGGAACAGGCCTTTCTTCCACACCCACAATGAAGACAACATCAGAGAGTTCCCAACTCTCAAGAAAATTTTCAAGTCCCCATTTCTCATAACTTTTCTCATGTTCCAACTCCTCCTTACCATCCTCTTGGCCCTCATATTCTCCAGAATCAACTTGGTTCCATAAGGACAAATGATTATGTGGAAATGGCAACACATTTACATTCCTATACCCTACATGTTTATCCCAGCTACTAAGCCCAACGTACCGTATTCTGCAATTTGGTGTGGAATCTAACCACTGAAATACAAGATTCTGAAAAGGATACCTTCCTGTGCCAACACTAATCAGCCCATCATAAATACTGATCCAATAACTTTGAAATGCAGAAGAGCAGCAAAGTCCAATGCCTTCCACATCAACCTCAGTCCTCCCATCTACCTCAATTTTCAACCGGCGATTCCTGTGACTCCCAAGTATGACAGTATAATGAGGACTATTGTCCCTTTTATAGTGGTAATGCTGGCTTCCAACATTCTCTCTGAATACCACAGTGACATCATTGTGAGCAAAAGCATCAAACGCGACACACCCTCTACCCGCCTCCCTGAACTTCAAATCCTTTCTCCAAGCACACTGGAAGGGTGCTACTGTGAGGAACTTCTTCTCTTTCCCTTCTACCATTTCTGCTTCCAGGAAAGAACCCGTATTCTTTTTTTTTTGTGGTAAATAGAACCAGTATTCTTCACTCCCTTGGTGACCTTAACTAAACGATCTGAATACTTATAGAACTACCACCAGCTTCAGACGCTGAAAGAGATTCCAACTTGTCTATCCCCAAATAATGGACAGCTGAAGGGAAAAAAAAATCCAAGAGAATGAATTAAAAAATGAAGCAAAGATAGAAACTTGAGATATTATCAAGTTCTTGGCTCCAAAACTTCAACTTCTCTAATAAACGAATCCCATGACACCCACTCGATGAAAAGACAAAAGAGAAAAGGAACAAACTTGACTAATAATTCACAATAGAACTGTTGGCCAAAAGAAAAAAAAAATCGATGACTATTGAAGCATCGCTATCAGAAAGGTAGCTAGAAAAAGCCAGAACCCGCCCAACTTGTTAAAAAAATCTAAACCCAACGACGAACAGCTGTTAAGTGTCCATCAGAAACTCCACGTCAATCCTACACCACAATCTTATCCATAGACAGTGGCATGACAAAAAAAAAGCCAACCAAAATTTTCAGAAGAAAAGAAAACAGCCCCATGAATTAATCCTTCTTAAGAAACAAAACTAAAAGATTGAAAAAAATAGTAACTTTCTGCCAACTAAATATCAGATACAAGTAAACACTATAATTTGATTCATACTCAATCACTTGGGTTGTCTTATCTTATACAATAACCCATATAGGGAATCTATGTCTATCCCACGTAAAGTAGTCCTTTAATTATCAAGAATATATTCATTTGGGTCTTGGAAAAAAGGGACAAAACTTTGGATGGTTGGGTTTGCATTCATTTGTCTGTTTCAAATTACCTTCTGGGAAGGATCCATCTTTGCTCAAACTTGCACATGAAAGAGATTATTTACCGTCAAACGGAGCAGGCCACGTAATATATGTAAACAGCAGACTGATGTGTTTATGGTTAGGAGCATTGGTCGGCTCGGCGAATGTGAAACGTGGCAGGCGTTTTGAAGCCCATTATTTTCGGACACAGTCAATTTAATCGTTGGAATCCGTGAACTCTGTTTAATTAAATCCTTTACTTTTTCTGTTTATTTTCTTCTTTGGAATTGGAATTCGAGAAAAAGAAATTGTATTTATTTTTCAACTAAAATTGTTGAAAATTGAAATTAAATAATGAGAATTTTATTAGTTGGGAGACTATACTGAGAAATTATTTTGGTCTTTGGGATGATAAAAGAGTTTGATTCAAATTAAATTTAATCTAACTTTAAATTAAATACAAAATTAAAATTTGAGTCAAAGTTTAGATTTAGGACTTAATTAAATTGTGTTTTTATATAATATATCAAAATTTGATAAAAAATAAAATCGAACCAAGTTTATTATAATGACTATATCTATAAATAATTAATTTCGATTTTGATTTCAATTAAATTAAAACTAACTTATCATAATTAGTTGAATCTGAACAAAAAATTATACAAAATCGGGTGAGCCAACCAGAAATTATTTTGCTTGTATCAATATTTAGGAATGTAGTATATTTAGGTCTTGTTTAATAAACACCTTATTAGGCATCTTTTAGCTTAGCATAAATTATTTTTGACATGATGGATATGTTTGGTAATTAGCTAATTGAGTTGGCCTACAAGAGCATTTTGCAAAGTTGCAAATATTGTATCGGACTTGGTACTGGATTGAGTTTTGGTACGATACTGTACCGGTACTGGTCAATACCGAGTACCATTTCGAGTAATTTTTTAAATTTATGAAATAGTCTCTTAAATGTTTTAAAATTTGCTAAATAGTTCATTAGTATATTGTAATGTTGTACTGTATACTTTACAAGTTTACATCAACTATATCTCTAAAAATCATAATAATAAATAATAATCACAATTAATATGAAATAATAATAATTTTAAATATTTCACATATAAATAATAACTACAATTAATATGAAAAAAAGACAATCACCATCATACAAATATAAAATTAAGAATAATACAAAGTATTTAAAATATTACAATAATACAATTTCATCATTTTAATAAATAATAATTACATCAAAACATAAAAAGAACAATAAATATTCTTAACTCTCAAACTATTACAATTTACAACAAGAGTTTGTTACGAGGAAACAATCAAGTAGAAGTTAAACCTGAAACAAAAAAATTTACAATTACATTACATATATAGAATTTAATATAAACATCAAATATATGTAAAATTAAAATAAGAGGAAAAACAAAAACCTAAAACGAAATTCAATCGTCTACGAGAGGATACCAGTTATAACTGCACTAACCTCAGTTATCATTTGGTACAAATCCATTATCATTATCATTCAAATTTAATACACCAAATGACATGTCAATGCTTTCTCATCCAAGATTATCTTCCAAGTCATTGACATCTACCAAATTCGGTTCTTCTGAAACCCAATCCGCTAAAAGATTAATATTATCAATGGAAATTGGATCGGTTAAACCACTCGTACTATTAAGACTCCTAGTAAACAATAAAATTTAATTATTAGAAAATTATAAGAAATTATATCGAAATTAATAATGATAATAACATACCTTTCCCGAAGCTTTAAATTGTAACAAATAAAAATTAAGTCATTCAACCTCTTATGCCTCAATCTATCCCTTTTACTGAAGTTGATAAATTCAAATGTGTTCCAGTTTCTTTCACATCCTGTTGTGCTCACACATTGACCTAAAATTCGAACTGTAAACCTTTTCAATTCTGGAACGCCGTTCTCAATTGATCCCACCAAGAAATTATTAGTCGTAAGATAACAAAAGTAACGTTATAAACAAAATAAAGTGTTAATTAATTTCAACAAATAAAAAAAGGAAACAACTAATACCTGGAGAAAGTTTTCCTCTTTGTCGAATAGTAATTGGCATTCCAAAATCTCCATAAAACAACTTATAAAGCTCCATTTATGAACTTAAGAGATCTTACATCGTGTCAATGCTAACAATTGATAGTTAAAAGCATTCCTCTATTAACTTCAATTTTCTTAGTAAGACTCGGTCTAAAATAGACATTAGGACTCAAAAATGTCTCAGCTGTAAACAACGAGGAACAAAGTTGTTTTTCCCTTCTCTCATTAATGATTGAGAGATATGTTGTGTACAAAGAAGGCCTATATTACATATTGGCCTTGATTGTTTTTTTCGCTCTCTCCATGGTATCAAAAAAACAACTCATTGTTGGCTTTTCTTCACTATCAGTCAAGCAAAACACCCTCACCAAAGGCTCACAAACTCGAATAACAAATTGGCATTGAGACCAAAATTCTCTATCTTTCGGTATAATTTTACAAACATCCACTCCAGCATTAGACTTGGCATGCTGAGATGCAATCCACTTATCACTTGTAAACATTTGTCTTAACTCTTTCTTCATCTTAACAGAAGACTAAAGTGATAAGAAATTTTCCGCAAATCTTGTCACAGCAGGACAATACAAATTCCTACTATTGGTAAATTCCTTTCTTATTAAATTCAATACTCATGCACGATTATAGATGAACTTTGTTACCTTTTTAGCTTTCTGCATAGTCTCATCAATAACAGGAAAATACCTAGGATTCCCTATATTCTCCAGCATTAGGTC
>JAOQMS010000002.1:215686-231579 GCA_027563885.1 Erythroxylum longipes | reverse complement strand
CATTAATTAATTAAAATATTGTTTATTTTAGATTTCAGACGTTACATGAGGCTATTTTCGTCTTTTCTTGATCTTGTTCTTCGGACAAGAATTTCTGTACCTCAGTTTTGGAAGGAACAAAAATTTCTGTCCTTGTCCTCTGAAGATGGAACGAAAATAGGTGAGGACAGCAAGCAAACAGGACGAAGGACAGAATTTTTACGTCTGTGTCTACTGTCCTCACCCCTCAATACACTAACCAAACGCAGGGTAATCGCTGTTCGCTATGGATCCTTACAAGTACTTATACCTGAATGTGCATGCTCTGTTTTCATGTTTCTCTTATTGAATCTGTTTGTTTTTTGTTTTTTTTTTGAAAATAGAAAATTTGAATTAATGAAAGAAAAATAAAGTTCCAAGGACTACCCTTAACACACAGCGCAACAGTATATAACTACCAAGTCAGATACAGAAATAAAAGAACATTGTTAGGCGTTCGGATGATTCTTGGTTAACCAGGAGGAGAATGGTGCTGCAGTAATACCAATTCCCTGACTCCTCTTGTAACTTCCTCAGTTAGCATTTCCCCTTTTTAGCTAATGGCCGTAAACCGTCTTGCGTTTCTTTCCTTCCATATGGGCTATGGCCTGAACTGTCGTACCCATGGCAATGATAAAGGTCCCTCTTGCAGCTCTGGGTATAGATGAATGAGTTGTCAACCAATGGATGATACTGTTTGTTGAGAACCTAATGGTTGATTTTCTTTGGCTTTTGGGATTCTGTGAATTGGGTTTTCTTGTCTATCTTTGTTGTCTTGTTGGGTTGAGATGATTTTGTTTTCAGTCGACAAGCTTCGACCTTTACGATAATGACTGGATTCTCTATTCTCATTTTCTTTTCTTTTGTTGTTGACGGAGTTCTTTGTTCTGTTTGTTTACAGTACCGCCCATCAAGTGCTTACAATTCTCCTTACTTTACTACCAACTCTGGTGCTCCAGTCTGGAACAACAACTCCTCACTCACTGTTGGCTCTCGAGGTAGCTTTTTCATCTTTCAATGGTATAATTTTTTATTGCGTTGGACTTTTCATATGCGTAAATGTTATGCTTAAACTCGTTATACGTTCTTAAAGCTATAGGGTCACAGAAACCTACTCGTTATCTGTTCTTAAAGCTTTATGTTTACAGAAACCGTCAGCATTGGTTGCCTTCCTTGTGCTTGTGATTAGAAGTTCTTATCGTCTGCTGAATGATACCAAATTTGGTATTTTTGTTGAATGATATAACCGGATGTCTTGAAAGTGTTATTCTTCTCGTTCTCGTTACTTGTTTCTTGTTATTGAGCGTGCATGTTATCTTCTCTTGTGGGTTTTGTTGTGCTCTGATACTTACAGAGTAGGTGTTTCCATATTAACGAACGAAGAGTTCATTTCTCTGTTCTTCTTTTGATAGGACCTATTCTTCTAGAGGATTATCATTTGGTGGAGAAACTTGCCAACTTTGACAGGGAAAGGATCCCAGAACGTGTTGTCCATGCTAGGGGAGCAAGTGCAAAGGGTTTCTTTGAGGTCACCCATGATATCTCTCAACTTACATGTGCTGATTTCCTCCGAGCTCCAGGAGCGCAAACTCCTGTCATTGTACGCTTCTCAACAGTTATCCACGAGCGTGGAAGTCCTGAAACCTTGAGGGATCCTCGGGGCTTTGCTGTGAAATTTTACACCAGAGAGGTCTGGAGTTCTCTGATGTTTTAATTTTGTTTTTAAGCAATGTGTATGTTCAATGCCATGAGTGTGTCTATTAATCTTGCTAATTAGGTTTGGAGAACTTGTCTTTCATTCATTCTCATGTTATCTTGTTTGCTTACTGATTTAGGGCAATTTCGACCTTGTGGGAAACAATTTCCCTGTATTCTTTATTCGTGATGGAATGAAGTTCCCAGACATGGTTCATGCCCTTAAACCTAACCCCAAGTCTCACATCCAGGAGAATTGGAGAATTTTGGATTTCTTCTCCCATCATCCCGAAAGCTTGCACATGTTCACTTTCCTTTTTGATGATCTGGGTATTCCCCAGGATTACAGACATATGGAAGGCTCAGGGGTTAATACCTATATACTTATTAACAAAGCCAGAAAAGCACACTACGTGAAATTTCATTGGAAACCTACTTGTGGTGTTAAGTGTCTCCTGGAGGATGAGGCCATTAAGGTTGGAGGAGCTAACCATAGCCTTGCCACTCAGGATCTTTATGACTCCATTGCTGCTGGCAACTATCCCGAGTGGAAACATATATCCAGATAATTGATCCTGATCATGAAGACAGGTTTGATTTTGACCCACTTGATGTGACCAAGACCTGGCCTGAGGATATCTTGCCCCTGCAGCCAGTTGGCCGTTTGGTTTTGAACAAGAATATTGATAACTTCTTTGCTGAGAATGAGCAGCTTGCTTTCTGCCCAGCCATTGTTGTTCCTGGTATTTACTATTCAGATGACAAGTTGCTCCAAACTCGTATCTTCTCGTATGCTGATACACAGAGGCACCGTCTTGGACCCAACTATCTGCAGCTCCCTGCAAATGCTCCCAAATGTTCTCACCATAACAATCACCATGAAGGTTTCATGAATTTCATGCACCGAGACGAAGAGGTGTTTGGCTGTGTTACCTCGGAATACCTCTCCTAACATCATTTTTCATTTACCTTAGTGAACATGGGACAAGATATATGCTCATTTACCTTAGCGAACATGGGACAAGATATATGCTGGAATTCAAATACATTTATTGTGCTGGGTATTTTCTACTTGGTCTTGGCTATCTGTTCTAATCCTGTGCTATGTGCTATTTTCAGGTCAATTACTTCCCATCGAGGTATGACCCTGTTCGTCATGCTGAGAGGTTCCCTATCCCTCCTGCTGTTTGTAGTGGAAGGCGTGAGAAGGTCAGTTTTGTTCTTCTATGTTTTTGTTTCTGAGTTTAAGATTGAAAGCTGTGTATAATAGTTTAGAAATGTTTTAATGTGAAAGATCGTTTGATATTTAGTTCATTGAAGAGGTGAATTTACTGATCAGTTTTGAATGCTTCTTAGATTCTTTAAAGATGTAGCTTCTACTGGTGGGATGCTAACAACTATACTTCCATGGCTTATGCAGTGCATTATTCAGAAGGAGAACAACTTCAAGCAGCCTGGAGAGAGATACCGATCATGGGCACCAGACAGGTAAGCCGCCATTTTGACTGTCAGTCTGCAATGAAGATTGTATGATTTCTCATGGCAATCTCCTTCGGCCTTTATGTTATATGCAGGCAAGAGAGATTCATCCGTCGATGGGTCGATGCATTATCTGACCCACGAGTTACTCATGAGATCCACAACATCTGGATATCATACTGGTCTCAGGTTAGACACCCCCTTCGTCCAAACCCTTTATTAAGAACTATTGACTGTTTCTTATTAACTGGAGATGACGGCTAATGTTTTACTCTGGCTTGCTCACAATGTAGGCTGACAGATCTCTGGGTCAGAAGATAGCATCTCGTCTTAACGTGAGGCCAAGCATTTGAAAGATGATAAGATGTTGGAATTTCGATTACAGAAGACCAGGATAGAGACTGACTAACTGTGGAGAATGTAAAAGTTGAATAGAGTAATTTTCATGTCAATCTGTGATTGCTGTGCTGTGTTACATAGTTATCACACAGACTCTGCTTTTGCCAGGTTATCTCTAATAATTGCAACGTGTAATGACATCCTTGCGGAACTGTTGTTCATGATAATTGAGTTGTGTGTTAATCTTATTTATCTAATGTTCTATCTAAACCAGAACCTAATGATGGTTGATGCTTTTTTCATGCATACTTCTGCAACATAACCTTACGCGTCTCTTGGGTACGAAACGAAAATGTTGAAACAGTGACAGGGCTGTCTTGTTTCGTTCATTGTTGGGTATCCATTGATTTCCAACATATTTGTGTAGACGGTTATAATGGGCCATCTTGCCCTGCTAAAGCCCAAACTCATGTCCGAACATGTTTTGGTCTAAATCTAAGTTTGAACAAACCTGGATGAGTAAGCCGAGATAAGGATGGCGGTAGGGTTTCAATCCAATTAATATTTGTATTATTTGATAAAAAAATAAGTATGGAGGGTAAAAAATAGATTTTAAATGAAAGTTGAAAAATAGGTGTGGATATGAATTTAGATATGGGTCTAGTGATAATCCGAACCGATGGATACTCATATCCTACCTGTTTTTTTTAACTGTATTTTTATATTTTTTAATATTTATGATTAAATATAATAAAATATTAGTTTTTTTAATAAAAGAAACAGCTTTAAAATTCCTACTTTACTTCTCAGTCCTCACCTTTTTCATCATATTTTATTTTGTTATAAGATAATAATCATGCAAATGATATGGAAATGGAGTTTTAAATGTCGTGGAGTTCACGCAAAGACAATTTGAAGCTTTAGATATTTCAGTCTTTGTTCCAGTTCTTAGTTGTGAAAAATATATGTTGTCTTTGCACTAAACATTATGATTTTTATTATTCCAATTTTATGGTTTTTTAAGACATACAAATCAAAATCTTGACTTATTATTATTAAACTAATTTTGATTTGGAATGTTCGCAAAAATCTGCTCTTTACATTTTCTATTTAGAAGTTATATTTTTATGTGCTATACAATCCGATGGATATCCAAAAACCCGAACAATCCAATAGATTTAGATATGGGTAGTAAATTGTAAAAACCGATGAATATAGATATAGATATGGGTTGAGTCATAAAAATAGATATGAATATGGGTAGAGTAATATCCGAACCGAACCCTACTTATTGTCACCCCTAAGCCGAGAGGTTATACACCTAACATAATAATACAATTTATTAGTATAATTGAAGGAAGAGTCAAGAAAAGAGGGCCAGTCAAGTCTTGTTAGCAAATTTCAATCTTTAGGATGTAATTATATTGTTTCACCAATCAAACTTTGTTTTAAAATCTTAAAGCTGTCAAATATCTGACGAAGTATTAAAGTTTTTTAATAAGCATCGAGAATCAACTTGAATCTTAAGTTTTGGATAAGCATCGAGAATCAACTTGAATCTTACATTTTATAGAATATAAAACACAAGCCTCAACCTTATCACTATCAAATTTCTTATTATAAATTGCCATTATTGTATTTGTATTAGGTGCATAGAAAAATGGAAATGGACTACTTTGATAATACTTTAATGCTGAAGTATGAGCTCATCCCAAATCTTTAACACCTTTGTACATACACTACAATCCAAAGAGTAGTACAAAATCTGGCAGAGAGTGTTTAGACCGATTTTGTTTCTTCTTCTGCAAATGTCAGATGGTTTGGCAAGAAAGAACAAGACAATCCCATATTTCTGTTTTTCTTTCCTCCTCTGTTAGGCCAGTCATTTGCCTGAAAGCTGACATTTTTAACTGAAACGAACCACACAAGTTCGGCTTAGCCACCCGACACAAGCTGTTAGTTGTCTAGTCTGAATATTATAATATTAAAAAATAAACTAGAGAGAGAGAGAGTTGACGAGCATATTGACAGGTTTCTATTTAAAGAAAGCAGGAAGTGGCACACACATCAGCTCCATTTTTAACCAGTTGAAGAAATCAGATTCCACTCTACAGTCTCCTCTTCTCATATATATGTATATAATATTCGTTTTAGTTGTTTCAAGCTTACATCTTGGCATATAGCGTATGCCCAACTCATGCTTCTCTATTTTCTCTGACTTGGGCTTCTGATAGTTGACATTAAATAGGCGAGAGAAACAGAGGACTAGGAGGCCCAAGAATGGCAACTTGGCGATGTGGGGTCATAGCTTATGAAGCTCGGAAGCAGATTCTTTTCAAACATTTGTTTGCAAGCACAGAAGTCTAAAACTTAAACGAGAGGCTCAGATAATAACTACGATGAGGAAAAAAAGAGAAATCTTTTTGTTAGGGAGGTGAGGTGACTGCATCAGCGACAACAACACCTTAAACAAGCATTTATGAGATCGTTTGTTTTCTCGTTTCCTCCTTCACTGCTTGAGAGTGTTAATGATTTTGCTCTGTAATATAGAGAGAGAGAGTTAAAAAAAAAACAGGGTTAAGCAAGTACTCTGTTTAGTTGTTTGCATGGTGAGTCCAACTCCAAGCCTTGTTATTTGTCTTTTCGTTCTCTTGTTCTTCTTTGGTTTTAGTTCTCTCTATATTTGTGCGAACTGTGGCTTTTCCTAGTAAATTGGCTGCAGATTGTGGATCTATGTGCTTAATGTGTTTTTTTCCATATTAGCCATCCTTTTCTGGATTCGATTCTGGTTACTGTCTGTCATCAGGGTAATAGAATCTTGAACAAAGTGAGAAAGTTGATATAAGAAGCTAGCCTTTTTTCTCTTTCAACAACTTTTCTTCTTTGCTCTGGGACGAGTATAATGCCCAGTTTATGGACATGTTGCTTTCATATTGGGATTTGTTCGTCGATTGACCCTAATTGTTCTGCTGGGGTTCTTTTTGAATTCTGCTTCTTTGGCAACCCGAGAGAGGATATGCTTAATCGTCTTATTAATATTTGGGTTTACGCTCTGGATCACAAAGTTTTTCTACTTTGTACCTGCTAGATTTAAAGTAGAAGATGAAAAAGTTCAAAGAGATGGGGAAACAAGTAATGTTCTCTTTGGAAATTTAGTGATTCAGTTTGGTTAGTATTGGATTGTATTGATGAGGTTGAAATGATTTGGACAGATTGGTTGTTTGGAGACTGAAGACTTGAATTTTCCTTGAAGTCTGGGTTTGTTAAACTTATATGAGCAGTTCAGATAGTTTCTTTCCCCATGCTGAGATTTTGCATCTAGCAGAATATAGACAACTGGTATATTGAAGAAATATTGTCATGGAAGATGGCGTCTTATCATCGGGTACTATGTTTGATCTTTCTCCAGGTCAGCCCATGGACTTGGACTACATAGATGAGTTGTTACTAGATGGATGCTGGTTAGAAGCAACTGATGGCTCTGAATTCCTTAATCTGAGTCCCTCAAATTCAGCTGCTTTGGCAGATCCGTCGTTTACGCGTTTTGCTTCAGAGTCTAACAACTCTGATTCATCTTCTAGTTTATCTCGAAAAAGCAACCAAGAAGACAATCAGATTCCAATGTTTCCCAGAGGCGAACATAATATTGGCAATCAATCTCTTGATCATAACGCCTTTGATGTTAGCAGATGGGGAAGTAATGCAACAGATTCTTATTTTAGTAGAAGATGGTGGATTGATCCACGACCAAATTCTGGTCCTGGAACATCTGTAATGGAAAGATTAATGAAGGCAATTTGGTACATCAAGGACTTTTCAGTAGATAAAGATGTCTTGGTACAAATATGGATCCCTGTAAATAGGGAAGGTAGACGTGTCCTGACTACTCATGACCAACCATTTGCTCTCGATCCATGCTGTCAAAGGCTGGCAAAATATAGAGAAATATCTGTGAACTATCAGTTTTCAGTTGAGGAGAATTCAAAAGATTTTGTGGGGTTACCAGGTAGAGTTTTCTTGGATAAGGTTCCTGAGTGGACCCCCGACGTTCAATTCTTCAGAAGCGATGAATACCCACGTCGAGATTATGCTCAACAGCATGATGTACGTGGAACTATGGCTCTTCCTTTTTTCGGACAAGAAAGCAGGATGTGTCTAGGTGTTATTGAGGTGGTGATGACAAAACAGAAGATCAAGTACAGTCCTGATCTTGAAAATGTTTGCAAGGCACTTGAGGTTTGTGCTTTCATGATATTTCGGATGCTTCCTCTGGCACTATAGTTTGGTGAGATTGCATGTTACAGTACGAAATTTTTGCTTTGTTCAATATGGCTACAAGCTGATGCAACTAAAGGCTCAACTTCCGTATTAAACTTCATGAAATGAAATATCATTTGATACTGTAGTCATAATATTTGCCAACCAATCGCTTTTAATGGTTTATACCTGTCTACACAGTTCTTCATTTGGTTGTGTTTGCAAGATGGTGATTATTCTTCTTTGTAACATGAATGTATGAATTACATCTTTGAGGCTCAACGGAAAGGAAAAACATAAATATTGAGATCACTGCAGACATCTACTGCTTTTGCTCTTTCGAAGTTGTGTTTTTTTTTTTTTCTGATCAAGACTTTCGTATTGAATTGAAATAGATTAATTTTACTAGCTGGTATCAGTGAATCTCAAATCAAACGCTCTCAGGTCATCACACTATCACCCTGCTGTGAATTTGCAAAATTTGATTTTGCAAATTCACATTTTATACAAGATTCCTATCATAAAGAGCTTCTAGCATCCTTGAGGATGGTTCTGACCTCTTATCAAGGTTCTGGTTAAGCAAAAAACTTTCCTTTAAGAAAATTCAGGTTTGACTTGAGGTGATGTATGGTCAATGTCATATTTTTATGTAATTATACCAATAGTGATTGTATAGGTAGTATGTCTGCCTGTTGTATTTTCATGGTTTACCCCTTGTTCTGAAATACAGTTTTTTTCAAATTTCTCTTTGTTAGATGCACATGTTCTTTGTCTGAATCATCTTTAGCTGGGATTCCAGAAGGAACATACTTTCATGGTCAATGCCAAGTTACTAAATGCAATAAGGTTACATTTTGCGTTTAATTCCCAGTATAGCAAATGATGTGATCCTTGTCCAACTTAGTCTGAAAGAGAATCCTTCTTTTATCTGTAGGCTGTTGACCTGAGAAGTTCAGAAATATGGAGCACTCCGAATGTGAAGGTAACTAAAACTAAATACAACTAGATCAATTTTCTAAATCCCACTCTCTTTTTTTTGTTAATGAATAGAACTGTTTACATCAGGTATATGATCAGTCCTACCAAGCTGCGCTACCTGAGATACAAGAAGTTCTGAGATCTGTGTGTGAAACACATAGATTGCCCTTAGCTCAAACCTGGGTTTCATGCATCCAACAAGGCAAGGGAGGCAGCCGGCATTCTGATGAGAATTACTATCATTGTGTTTCTACTGTTGATCATTCTTGTCATGTAGCTGATCCTAGTATCCAGCCCTTTCATGAGGCATGCTCTGAACATCACTTGTTAAAAGGCCAAGGAGTTGCTGGACAAGCTTTTATGACTAACCAACCATGCTTTTCTGGTGATATAACCCTACTTGGAAAGACCAAATATCCCCTTTCTCATCATGCAAGGATGTTTGGACTGCATGCTGCTGTTGCAATTCGCCTGCGAAGTGTGCACACTGGTACATCTGACTTTGTCCTGGAGTTCTTCTTGCCTACAGATTGCAAGGATCCTGAAGAACAGAAGAAAATGCTTAATTTACTATCGATTACTATACAACAGATGTGTCGGACCTTACGAATAGTAACTGACAAAGAATTGGAGGACGAAACTTCTTTGCCAGTTACTAAAGGGCTAATTCCTTCAAACAAGGGACCTGCTGCAGAAATGAAGCCAAAGAAAAAACATCCATGTTCAGAGAGGTATCCAGCCAGTTGTGTCTCTCCCCAGAGTTTCAATTACTGATGTTGTTGTTCTAGTATGAAATCTTTAAGATTTAAGGTTTAGTATGAAATATTTGAATTGCAGGCAACATCTTGAAGTTCATAACCAAAAAAAAAGTGCTGATAGTGGAGAGTCTGCTTTCGCTGAAGGTAGCTTTTCTAATGTTAGTATTGAGAGAACAGTAGAGAAGAAACGGATCAAGGCCGAGAAAACCATCACCTTGCAAGTTCTTCAACGGTATTTTGCGGGTAGCTTAAAAGATGCTGCAAAGAGTATCGGTGGTATGTATATTCCTCGTAAAATAAGCTAAGCTCGACTTTCCTTTAATGTGGCTTTTGTGTTTTCTATTCAAAAGCAACTTCAGTTCTTCCGAATGTGCTATCGACTAGAGCTTCCCTTAAATGCTTATGATCGTAAATTTTTTTTTAATGCTATTGTTCAGCTATGTACTTTTATTCATCTTTTAAGCATGAAATCTGTTCTTTAACAACATAAAAAATATCATTAACGTTCTTAAATTTCAGTTTGCCCCACAACCTTGAAAAGAATTTGTCGGCAACATGGAATAACACGGTGGCCTTCTCGAAAAATTAAGAAGGTTGGACATTCTTTGCAGAAACTCCAACTTGTGATTGACTCGGTAAAAGGTGCCTCTGGTGCTCTTCAGATTGATTCATTTTATACAAACTTTCCTGAGTTGACTTCTCCAAATTTATCAAAAACCAAACCATTTTCAAGTTCAGAACCAAGAAATCATCTGAAGTCATCAAGCATACAGCCAGAGGCAGGTATGATCAGCTTCCAAGCTACTACACCAAAGTCTCCTTCCTCATCATGCAGCCAGAGCTCAACTTCGAGTCATTGCTGCTCCAGCGGGATTCAGCAACAGTGTTCCACAATTAATGTTGCTGCTAGTGGAGATACTATATTTGGAGAAACCTTAGGCAATGGAGGGCTGAAGAGAGTCAGAAGTGATTTAGAGCTGCATGCTCTGAGTCAAGAACAAAAGCCAATGCCGAGATCCCAGAGTCATCTATCTCTTTCAGAACACCATAAATTGGTTGGCCTTCCACCACCATTACCAAAAACCAATAGCCGGTTATCTCAAGAAACTGATGGTCAAAGAGTGAAGGTCACATATGGAAATGATAAAATCCGGATACGCATGCCAAATAAATGGGGTTTCAAAGATCTACAGAAAGAAATTGAAAGACGGTTTAATTTGCAAGACATAAGTAGATTTGACCTTAAGTACTTGGATGATGACTCTGAATGGGTCTTACTCACCTGTGATGATGATTTGGAGGAATGCATTGATGTATGCCGGGAATTGCAGAGCCACACAATAAAACTCTTAGTCCAAGAGTCTCCTATTCTTTCGGGGAGGTCTTTGGGAAGAAGTAGTCCTTCTTGATCCTTGTAAGATACTCTGCCGTCTGAATGAGACCAGCAGAGGCTGCAGTTCTGATTCATTGTGCTTGGATCGGCAGAGGCTACACTTCTGATTCATTGAGCTCAGACTGGCATAGGCTGTGCTTCTGATTCATTGTGCTCGGATCAGCAGAGGCTGTACTTCTGATTCATTGTGCTTTGGACAGCAGTGACTGAAGATACGGGCATTGCATATATAAGTACTGTACAAAATGTTAAACGCAAAGAAGGTGGTTGTAGGTGACATTCAAGTTTTAAGTCGCCAGAACTAGTCAGCTAGTTGAGGTTTTTATTTTCCGAGTTCACCATCGGGATCTGTAGAACAGAAAACTGAATTACAGAGTTCCCTTTTCAGTTGGCAGTCCTTTTTGTGTTCATAAGATAGTAACATATCACCATATTCTGCTCTATGTCAGGACTAGACCTCCCATTTGAGTCAATAGGAATTATGTCTCTCATTACAATGGTGTTTGAGTACATCAGGAAGCCATTCATAACCTGTGTAAACTATAAGACAAAGTGTACTTTTCTCTAGATCTAATCCTGATTCTATTCATCCTCTTCCCTCCTCTTCTTAGCTTCATTTTAATCCTAATCTAATTCTTAAAATAGTTTTACCATTAATACTTTTGATTTTTTATAAGACGTGATTTTGTTATTTTAATCAGAATTATCTCTTTTGTTTTATATTAAATTTGGTATTTAAATAGTGATGTTAATGTTTATTTTACTTTAAGAGATGACAAATGGAGACTTAATACAGATTATTGTAATAGAGAAAACGTGACAGTCACTTCTTTATATTATTCTCTTTCGTTTTTCTTTGTATTCTTTCTTAATCTTTCCTCTTTTCAACTATTTTTGGTGTTAAAACAGTAGTCAAAATTTCTGATTCATTGACTCATACTTACTCTTGTTACTGATATTATAATTTCAATGAGTACAATAAAATTCTGTAAGTATGCTATGAGACTGCAACTCTAGTTCATTTTTCCCTTTTGGTTTTAGGCAATAGGGTACGAGAAAGGTGTTAATCTGAGCTTCATCTTTCCGCACCTATCATCCGCCTCTCAACTACCAGGTTAGTGGCTTATAACTTGAGAGTTCCCCGGATACACATTCTTGTTTCTCCAAGCACATAACTAAGATGGTCTTCTTTGGTTATAGGCTGACATGATCAACTCGACGAGGGCTGCTCGAGAGTTTAGTTCAAGGATGTCTGATTCTTTGAAAGTATGAAATCCACAAGTTTGAGCTATGTTCAGTTGTATTGGTACAGTTTTACTTAACTTTTGCTTCTTTTAGATTAGAATGCCTCCAATTATTCTTACTTGACAAATCTCTCAAAATTAATTCTGACACTAATGAACTTTTCTACTTCTAGAAGGGGGACCAAACACGCTCAACACTACCTGCAAACAAACATTTATCAGAATACCAGGTCAGAGTTACTGGTAAGAATACAGGGAGATGAAATGAAACAGCATATGAGTGGCAGGCCAGACTTACTGGTAAGAACACCAGGCCGTGTAAGAAACCAAGTAGGACCAAGGACATGTACATTTTGAAGTAATAAATCTGCAAAAACAAGTATTGAAGTTAATACATGTGATGAAGTCGTACAACAGAAAGAAGAACAGCTTCTTGGTTTAGTGCCATTGATATAGGAGAAGATCACAGACCACAAAAATTTGTGTCCTGGAGAAGTGAAGAACAACTACACCCACTAGCTTTGTCAATGTGATTCCGCTGCATAACAAAACCACACCAATGTTTTTATCCAACACTGTCCATTTAGACAAGCTTCATTTCAGAGTTTAATGATCTAAGGTCATTAAGTAGTCTGCATGCATCCTTGTATCAATCAAAACATAAGAGGTAGAAGAAGAACCTCAAGACAGAAGTTCCCATTGTACCCAAAGCTTCCCTTACTCTTTGGTCTCTGGTTCCAACGCTTACCTGTATTGTGAGAAAACAGCAAAACAAACAGAACATTAAGCTTGAGATTCGGATGCATATGGTACGGGCAATTATGGCCATTGTGATTAATGTTGCACAGTCAACTTCAAACAATCATAGGTAGTGTAGGACGAGGTGAGCGACTAGAGGTTTTAATACGAACCATGTAAGCATGTGTGATGTGTACACAGAACTCAACACCAATTCCTACTGCCATTACAAGGTTAACAACAGAAATTGCATTGATTGAATACCCAGAATTGCCATGACACCCTGTTAAGTCTCAGCTTGTAAGATAAGTTACAGGAAGCAGAAAGAACTGGCAACTTATTTTCAAGGAAGAAGTAATACCATCATATCCACGATAATCATTACCAAAACCAGTAAAATGATTGCTGAACTCCGAAAACTACATTTAAAGAAACATCAAACACATACAATAGGGTCATTAGACTATCTAAGCTCGTGTCCAAAGAGGACGAAAATTTCGATAATCTTTATCAAGGAAAAAGGGCAATACTTACGTAAGTGTGAAAATCAAGCAAACTACAAAAACAACACCTGTCAGAACATCAAACAGATCCAATCAATCCTTTGTCGGTAGCAATTCTTACAAGTTGATGAATGCACATCCACATTAATCATTCATCAGATATCATTGCTGGGAGAAATGCTATCAGCAAGGAAAAGGAAGGATGATAGAAGACCACTACACAGTTTCAGAAAACCACAATGGCATCTTCTTGGTTTTAGAAGTCAGGCACCAAAATTTCACACAGACACACGAAAATAAGGAAAAATGTCCTATGTGTCAATGATAGCTGTCTAGATATAGTCAACTATAAATGCCATTTTATTGATGTCATATATTATGTAAATACATGTCTTTTTTAGTGTCTGTTTGGTTGAGCTTTTGGAGGATAAATAAGCACTTTTTTCTACCACAAAAGTTTTTTTAAAGAAAAATGAGTATTTGACTGTAAAATAAAAAAGCTCTTTTTTAGTAAATATAGCTTTTTTGGCAGCTAAAATACAACTTTTTAAGAAGATCAAATTTGGAACTTCTAAAAAAAAACACTTTTTCATGTAGATTTTTCAGATCAATTAATGAGCCTATTTTTTAGTCCCTTTTACCCTTATGTTTTATACATAATTCTCACAATACGCACAAACACATCTTCACGTTTATTTTGAGATTTATATAATATTATTTGACTTTTTTATATGTTTTAATTTTTATTTTTGATATTAGTTTTACTTATGTTATAATCCATACAAAAGATTTGGTTAGATATCTTTTCATTTATGTTTCATATGACTTAAAATTATATAATAATTAATATATTGTGCTTTGCATATTGTTTAATATATTTTAAATAATATTTATATGGATAAATAATTTTTATTACAAAATAAAATATAGTTAAAATTAAAAGTGTTTTTTTATTTTTGTGTTGCCAAACAATCTATTGTATGAAGCTCTTTTTTAAATGACAGCCAAACAGTCAACTAGCTTCTTATAAAAGCTCTTCTCATAAAAGTTCTACTGACAAAAGATTTACTAATATAAGCTCATCCAAACAGGCACTTAGAATAGACTGTGTTGTAATTACGGGACATGATTTGCTGTAATTGAGGCATATGACTCTATTTAATCAAGAGAAATCTGAGGCTGTGAGTATTCAAACTTTTACACAAAAAATTCTGTTTCGTGTGTTCTATTTTGTTATGGTATCAGAGCCCTACGGGATTTTTTGTTCTTCTATTTTATCTTCCTTATGAATCTTTTCTAGTATTATTGGTTCAGTTGTGAATCTCTTAGAATTGCAATCATAGAGAAGTAAAACTCTTTCTTATGAAACAAAGTCTTCTCAATGTTTTGATTTAATTTATAGTGATGCCTGGGGGATATCACCTATTATATCTCATGCTAAGTACAAGTATTTTGTAACATTTATTGACGATCACAGTTGTTTTACTTGGATATATTTCTTGCGAACCAAATCTAAAGTCTTTGATGCTTTTAAAACATCCCTAGCTTTGGTTGAAAATAAATTTTCCAAAAGCATCAAAATTTTTCATTATGATTCACGTGGGAGTACATTTCTAGAAATTTCCAAGAGTTTCTTCAACAAAAGGGAATTGTTTCTCAAAGGAGTTGTCCATATACACCCCAGCAAAATGACATCTACCATCAAAATTTTGGGTCGAAGCTTTGACTACTATAGTACATTTAATCAATCGTATTCCTATTATTGTTCTTAGCAATCAAACACCATACTTCCTCCTCTATCACCAACAACCTGAATACACCCATCTCCATCCATTTGAATGCGTTAGTTTTGTTCTTCTTCCTCCTTATCAACGCACAAAACTCTCTTCTCAATCAATCAGATGTGTTTTTCTTGGATATGCACCACACCAGAAGGGCTATATGTGTTTTGATCCCTCCACTCAATGAATTCGAATTTCTCGTAATGTTATATTTTTTGACTAGCAATATTTCTTTCCTTTTTATGGTGTCACTCCAAACATTTTGATAGGAAATACTATAGAGGTTGTATTATTTATGTATGTAAGATAGACAAGGAGCAGGCTCCCCTCCTAGCAAAATATCTAGGCCAAACAATCCTTCACAATTCAGAAAAAAAAAAATCTCCCCCCTCTTCTTTCAGTCCAGCTATATTCCTTCTTACATATTCTCTCCTTAACTACCTATAACAAACCTTATCAACTTACCTACATGGTAGATTCCCCTTTCCCCAGCTTGTTCCTATGAACATAAGTTTTAATGGGTTTAGGTTGCTTAGATAATATGGGTTGATCACTAGGAGAGGTGCTAACATTGCTATCAATTCTCTTCTCCTCAATAGGCACCTTGTCCTCAAGGTGGGTAGAAGGAAATTGCCCTTTAATGAATTATGCATCCTCTCAAGTTGCTTCCTCTGTTGGTTTAGCTTTCCAATGAACGAGCCACTGTTGAA
>JAOQMS010000002.1:151745-194508 GCA_027563885.1 Erythroxylum longipes | reverse complement strand
CTCCCTTAATCAAGTATCGTTGCAGGGCTGATAAGGAAACGTGAAATTGAAAAGGAGAAGAAAAGAGCAGAGCTTGAAATCCAAAAGAAAATCGACAAATGGTATGTGGTTTTTTTTAATGTTGAGTATTTCTATTATGCATATGCTATGTTTTATGTACCTCTGTCGAAAAATAAATTTCTTTACTACATTTTCAGGAAAAAGAGCGAAAGAGGTTGTAGGAGGAGGCAGAGAAAAATGAAAAGCATCGTGAGAAAGAAGAGCTTGAAATGCAGAGACAATGGAAGGAGCAAGAGGAAGCTGACAAAGAGAAAAGGCGTTGGGAGAAGGAAGAAGCTGAACTGAAAAGGTGGAATTCCAAAAAAAAAACAAGTCTCAATCATAAAACGATTTCTGAAAAGAAGCAAATCTACTTCACCTGGACAGTATGACTAGAGCTCAAGATCCATGCCTATGTTGTCTTCTGAAATGAGTGAAAATGAGGACACTACTCTTACATCCACTGGTGGTCTTACTGCTGATGATATCTTGAAGTAGGTTTAATGCTCTAAAACTCTCTCCATACTGTATCAAAGGAGAAGACTTATCATTCTAATCTTTCGGTCTTTTTGTTATTGGCGATAACTGATATGCTTTACAGGTTGCATTTGTCTTCTTGGCATCATTTTGGTCATGCTCTACGCTTAAACAGAAAACAACATTGGAGCATACGTCAAAAGCCTAAAATTGAGCTATTGAAAGAACTTAAGTTAACTGAAGCAAGGGAACTAGCTCATGATGATGAGCCAATTGAATTGGAAGATAAGACTTCTATGGACAGATCATCTTTTACTAATTTGGGTTGTTCTTCTCCTGGCTCTAAAAAGTGCAAACATAGAAAGCATTTATTGCAGTTTGATAAGAGCCATAGGCCTACTTTTTATGTTATCTGGCCAAAGCAAAGGAATACCTACTACCAGATACTTGTATTGTTTCAAAAAAAGGTTAATCTAGGAATTTGGGTGTAGCTGGAGTATCTAATCTTCCTTGCTGAACTGTCTAATAGTGCTTACTTTTTGATTGTTACTTGTTGTGTTAAAATAAGTTATAAAAATATCTAGGATATTATACTCGGAAGTAGATAAGGTAGTTGTAGTTGATTACGTAAAGTTGTCTTCTACAGTAGTAAAATTAATCTTGAATAAAAATAAAAAATAAATGCAATCTTAAAGATTCTATCCTAGTTTGTTGAGTAAAGACTTTAAAGAAAATTACGCAATTAGACTAAAAAGTGAACTGATTTAATTGGAAGCAAAAATGAATTGATTAATTAATATGGAAATTAACTAATTTAATCTCCTATGCATGACAAAAGTGAATTTATTGGATAATTATCTTTGATAAAATTACCAATTGGGTTCTAAAATTAATTCAAATAATAAACTAATCTAACCTTCCTATTCGACATCCAAATTAATTATAGAAACTCAACTAATAATTACCCACTTAAGTTAATATATTTCTAATTCATAACTTCAGTGCCTATAATTTTTCGTTTTAAATTAAAAATTTTCTCTCGATCCCTCGTTTAATACCAAAATGATGTAAAGTTTGATCATACTATTACATCTAATAAAATTTGAAATTATAGCAATTAATAAGACAATAAAGTAGCTCCTTCATCTTCATGGCAGACTTCTTATGTGCTACATCAAGCCTACTCCTTCAGAAATTGCAATTATGAAACATGAGCTTCCACAATCATCATTGAATGCTTCGTTGATCAAATTTAAGACATTTACGATATTCCATTCCACAACTTAAGAATTATCGATTGACAAGATAATCCCCAAATTTTATTATCTCTCAGGTATTAATCCTAATGCACTTTCAAACTCCTTTTGCTACTATTTCTCGGTCTTTTTTGCTATTTGTTGATCCTTAGTGCTCATATGACTGAAATCCTAACGCACATACAAATTATTTTTGTTGTTGTCTCATTGTCTTTTTTGCTATATACTAAGAACTATTGTTGAATTGTGTTTCTCCCATATTGTGTATACGGAATCTTTAATTCCCAAAGACAACTGGACAACACAGTAACCACCTGCTAGTCCCTTCAAATGCGTCATGCGTGAGGCCTGCGTTCTTATTAAACGCACGTGAAGAGAGAACGTCGGTCAACTTTGCATAACCTCTTTTTACGTCAGAACTTGTACAGTTGGCATTCAGACACAGAGAGAGAAATTAAGTTCTTTGAAGAACTTGTTCATATTAAGAAATTGTGCCGTAGCTTCCTGAAGCCTACAAGATGACTCGGTTTCAGTAGACTTCAAAGAACTGTATATTACAGAAGTCAAAGAAAGAACGCGAGAATGCAGGAACCTGACATGCAGCGTCACAAGTTTCTGATATCGAATTGAAAAGGGTAGTCAGAAGAAAAGAACAGACTTTTATCATAAAAAACAGCCGGAAGAAAAGAATAGTCTTTGGAAACCTTGTATGTTTGTACAGCTGTTCTTTCTTAAATTCGTCGCAGAGTTCATATACATAATCATTGAGCAACCTTACTTCCAAACATCATATCGAGCTGTATGTGCGTGACCCTCCAACAGACGACAACCACATCGTACTGGACCAGCAGATTATTTCGCAGTTTTATACACGTTCTGGGTTTGATCCAATTCTCCATCACTTAGAATATCCTGCAAACAAAACCCCAATTTCCATTTCATTACTATTCTTACTCAATCCCAGTAGCAAATTCTCTGAAAATCCCAAATCTTTGCGTCATTTGTTGATTCACTAATGTATTCTCCTAATCTATTTACAGAGCCCAAATCCTTGCTGGTTTTTGGGTTGTTAACAAGTTCCTGAACCTTGGTTACTAATCCTCTGCCGCAGAAACATGGTATAATTTCTACGTGGAAATACATAACTCATACTTGAATGAAATTTTATCAGATTCAAGTTCAGTTCCGTGATATACAAAATGCTGAACAGCCAAAATTTCATCCAAGTATCAGGACCTAACAGCTGCTTTGGTGGTCCTAACATGATTAGGAGATCTAAGGTGGGGGGAGTAACCAGTACTAGCAGCTGAGCGTTTATGGCGGATTGTGCTTTTCTTAACCTCTTTGGGAGTTTCCTTGATGCCATTTACGTCTTGTAAGGTATCCAGAACTTCGTCCATGGAAGCTCTATTTCTCGGGTCAGGCTCCAAACAGCGTAAAATCAGCTCAGCCACAAGGATCGAAGCTGCAACAGGGCATTGCCCTTCAAGTCTTGGGTCGACTATCTTCTTCACCTTCCGTTTATCAGACAAAAATGGTGTGGCCCATTTCACCAGATTTTGCTCACCGCGCGGTCGGTTCGAGTCGAAGGTCGTTAGTCCTGTTAGCAACTCCAGTAGCACCACACCGAATCCATATACGTCACTCTTGATGTACAAATGGCCTGTAAATTTGTCAAACACATAGAGTGTAACTAACTATCACCTGTATAATACATTCACCTGAAGTTGCGTCCAAGTGAAGTTTACCTGTAGCTACGTACTCAGGAGCTGCGTAGCCGTAAGTGCCCATAGGTCGAGTTGTAACATGAGTGTTGCCTTCTCCTGGACCAAGCTTCGCCAATCCAAAATCAGACAACTTGGCGTTGTAGTCCTGCAAATCAACGTAGGTTTTAGTCAAGAAAGTGAAACAGTAATGGTTAAGGAAAAGAATAGTGAAGTGTATACCCCGTCCAATAATATGTTAGATGCTTTGAAGTCACGATATATGACACTATTTTCCGATGAATGCAAGAAGGCCAGACCTCGAGCAGCTCCAATGACGATTTTAAGCCTTATGTTCCATGGAAGTGGTTCTGCTCCCTCTGCATCAATAGTACCGAAACACACACAAGTTTTAGCGTCAAAACCTGATTACATACGGACGAAACACTTGCTCTACTCCTTACTTACTTCTGAAGAGATGCTTCTCCAAGCTCCCCTTTTGCATGTACTCGTAAACCAGAAGAAATTGTTTATCTTCCCAGCAATACCCCAACAGTTTGACGAGGTTCGGGTGAGAAAATTTCCCCAAAAACTTCACCTCTGCCTGAAGCAATCATTACTTGATTATTAATCACCTGATTAAGCAGTGTTAATCCTCAGATACATAGACGAATTATTACCTGCCACTCCTGCAGTCCTTGAGGACTATCAGGGTTGGACTTCTTCACTGCGACGGCAATTCCGACACCAACCTTTGACGGGGCGTAGGTTGTTTCGTCAACCCAACCCTTGAAGACTCTTCCAAAACCGCCCTCTCCGAGCATGGTATCGGGTCTAAAGTTCCTGGTTGCAAGCTTAAGTTCTGCTAAACTGAACGTTTTGAGGTTGGGTGTGATCTTGTTCGTTTCCCCATGTTCCTTGGAAATCTTGACTTCATGAACCTCGTTGCTATTGCTAATAATACTTATGTTGGAGGACGTCCCGACAGAGGTTTGTTGTTTGCTGTTTTTCCTCGATGTTTCTGCACCAACTCCATCAAAGATAGAAGACAGGAGTTAGTTATTTCTCTATAGCGCCTACTTCTAATTAACAGATCGAAAAAGAGATGACTATGTGTATATATATTATACCTGGAGTAGACTTGGTGAAGGTGGTACTGGGGCTATGGTGATCGACAGGAGTACTTGCAAAACAGTTTCCCATTATGAAACAAACTGGTTTTTGATCCTCTGGAGCTGAGTTGTATATAGTAGCAGATGAAGAAATTTTTGAGTCTGGAAAGCAAAGTCAAGCAGAGGGAACCGAGAAAGAACGCAAGTAGAAGCTGATCGATAGATAGCACTATTCTCTCTAATCCCAAATCTCTTTCAATACGGTTATGTTGAAGGGTTCAAATGTGATTAAAGTCATGAGTCTAATTATACATATATATATATATGTTATCTTACTAACAATATGTTGACATTTGACTGTATCTATCTATCTCCATACAATACAAAGCAGTTGGGTTTACTTTTTCTTCTCCACTCGAATGTTTTGATAAGCAATTATTTAGAAACTTTTATTGGGTATATTTAAAAAATAAAATAGATAAATTATTAAGATCTCTTTGTTTCTATTTTTATTTTTAGTTTTTAGTTTTTGTTTTCAAAATTAGTATTAAAAAAACTTGTCTGTTTTAGTTTCTCGGTTTTCAAAAATTATCAAAACAAATATATATTATCTAATTATTTAATATATTAATTTCTAATAAGAACTATGAATAATTTAATTTAATATTATATAATTAATTAATTAAAATTAATTATGAATAAGAATTATGATTTTACTTAATAATTTTATTTAATTTTTGCAATTAAATTAAATCAAATATTTATTAATAAGTCTCATTAAATTTAAAATAAATCTTGATTCAATAATTGAAATATATTTAAAATAAATATTACTTTTAAAATAAAAAGTTAATTTTAAAATTATTCATTTTAACAAATAAAATAATTTTTAATAAGAAATTAAAATAAATTTATTTATTTAATAAGAGAAAATTTATACAAAACTATTATTATCATTATTATTAATGATGAAATATATCTATGTTGATATTAACAACTAAACAATTTTTTACTTTTATTTGGAAAAAAATAGAAGTCGAAATAAATAGGTTTCTTTAAAATTTAGTTTTTAAAATTTTCAGAAAAATCAAAATTTAATTTTTAAAAGAAATTATATAAAATTAGATTAAATTATCATATACATATAAACAGTGTTTAATTAGTTTAACTGTAATATTCGTATATATTTTGTGGGCAGACAGAGGGGGCGTTTGGTTTGAGGGTTTAGGAATGAAGGAATGGAATAATAGTAAAATATAGCGTTTGCTTTGGAGTTTTCAATTCTAGGGGAATGGATTTATTCCATTAAAATTGGGAATCTACTAAACTCATTCATTCCAATCCAAATTTTTATCCCTAACCTTTGCCTTACCATCCTCTTTACGTCCTTATCGCCTCTCAATTTTTTACGATCTTCCATCGTACCTTATCGTGTCTCATCAACGAAGAAAATTGCGATAAAATTTCTTAACAAAACTGATTAATTTTTTTTACTGCAAGTTAAACATATAGAGATAGCCCCAATAAACATATGAAGGGCAAATTATTTTCGTTTTATTAACAGTAAAAATAGTATTATATTATCTTTCATTCCCATTAATGCAACAAACCAAACAACATTATTAGTATTAATACAGAAACTCAAGTTACAAACCAAACATCATTTTTTTTATTTTTCATATTCATTCTCCTCCCGTTCTACTATTATACCCATATGCATAGCCTACCCTACCCTCAAACCAAACACCCCAAGAAAGTCTTGTCCTTCTCTTCTCTTCGTGAGGCCCACGTTCTTATTAAATGCATGTTACGAGAGAAGGTCGGTCAACCTCTTTTTTCGTTAGAGCTTTGTCAAGTTCGCATTCACACAGAGAGAGGGAAAGAGGGATTACTGGTTAGAATAGAAAACGACGCTCTTCCTCTTGGCCTCTTTGAAGAACTTGTTCGCATTAAGAAATTGTCGTAGCATCCTGAAAACTACATGATGACTCTGTCTCAGTAGACTTCAAAGAGCCACCGTTTACCGTGTATTACAAAAGTTAAAGAACGAATGAGAGAGTGCAGAAACTTGATATGGCAGTGTCCAATTTAGTAGATCCGATTCGAATATACATATATATCAAATTCAAACTTAAACCAGATCGAGCCGAAACTTTTCTTAACAACAGTTCTCTGCCACCCACCCACCCATTTGAACATGGAAAACAAGGAACCTGAAGTCACGGGATACGCAAGAAATGATATTTTCTAACAAAGACTTACACGTCTCGACCCGATCAGCATATCCAACTTGTCTTGACTAACGAGAAAATCCATTTCATTGCATCTACCTCTTAGACTTTTATCTTTAACAAACAGTCAAAAGAAAAGGATAGTCTTTGGAAACCTTGTACAACAGTTCTTTCCTTAAATTCCCCACAGAGTTCACAGACATGATCATTAAGCAACCTTAATTCCAAGCAGCTGTATGTGTGTGACCCTGGAGAAGATATTGGAACAGCAGATTATTTCTTTTGGTCTTGTCGTTGTCAAAAAACTTTGATTTTCAAAGTGGAATACCCCTCAAAAGGACGAAAAGACCAAGAGAAACAATCTGCTGTTCCAATATCGTCTCAACAAACTTTGATTTGAAGTGGGAAAAAAAAAAATTCAGATTGCATCAATTTTGCACTCCTAATCAAGACCAAAGAGTATATACATACAAGTGCATAAGTTCGGTCGTATAATCTAAATGTTCTGTCATTCCACAGTTCAATTTTTCAAGAGTTTGGCAAGAAAATAGTGAAAAGAGGCATGCAAGTTAAGAGTAAAGGATATGCCAATACACGAGCTGCTGTAGCTAAATCAGTACAAACAACTTACGATTGGAACACGAATGAACATTACAAGACTCCATTTGAGAACAGAACAAGCAGAAAAAGATAGCTATTAAACAAGTGTTAATATACACAAACAGGCATCATTTCCTGTCAACAGACTTGATTAACTATTGTTGCTAAATATATCACCAAAGGCTATATATATATATATATAACAGATGAGTGCGGGGGCGCGGGTTAAGCACAACCGCATCTCTTCCTTTGATGTCACGAGGCCTTTGGCAGATAAAAAAGGTCAAACATGAGTCTGGAAACTTACACCATTCAAGGGGTCTCTCACCAGCTCCTGCCCAGCAAAAAGCATTAGTTAGATGCTATCACCCCTATCAGATCCCTCCTGGGCAGAACTTTCCTTGTTTGATTTCACAGGTGATGATGTAAAAGAACCGTGTAGCCGATTATTATTGGAATCTGGCGCATGACACTGCGCTGCTAAGTACTCCAGCGCAACAACAATATCACCAATAAGAGGCCGAAAATGCGCTTCCTCGTTAAGACACATTGCAGTGACAGCAATTGCATAGTTCAGGCATCGACGGGGATAGCGTCCCTGCAGAACAGGATCAACCAATTGCCAAAACTTCTTCTGGTCCTTCAAAAAAGGACGCGCCTACAAGAAAATTTGATAAGAAAACATAATCAGCAGCTGCAAGCACAAGTATAGCACTCCAGTATTTTGAATGACAAGACATTTGCATTTTTCTGGCAAATATTCAAGGCAAGAATAGCTGCAAATGATCTGCAACAGGGTCAATTGAAAACAGTAGAGAATTTTGAAGGTCAAGAAAATATTCGCTATGAATTGTTGATCTTTAAGTTTTAATCAGAAATATAAGAAGTTGCAGCTAGTGCCGCAGGAATAGAGAGATAAGGAAAGGCATTCAGGTTTTAAAAACCCTTCACCTCTTTCTCATAAAATCCAAAACATCAACATTATGTAAGATAACTCTACATTCTTTTTTGTAGCAACAGGCTGTAAATCCTCAGAAAGATATCTATTGCATGCAAAACCAAGTCTCCTGCTCACTCAAAAGTCATATTTTGCCATAGGAAAACAACATCAAGTTTCAACTCACCCAAGCAACCAGGTTCTGCTCTCCCGGCCTTTTAGAGCGATCTATTGCCTTTCGTCCACTGATAAGTTCCAGCAAAACAACACCAAAGCTATAAATATCAGATTTGAGAGTCAATTTGCCACTCATAGCATACTCTGGCGCACAATATCCATAAGTTCCCATAACTCTTGTAGAAACATGTGTGTTTTCACCAACAGGTCCCAATTTTGCTAGTCCAAAATCAGAAAGTTTCGGGTTGAAATTGTTATCTAACAGGATATTTGCAGATTTTAGGTCACGATAAATAACAGGTGGGTTTGCTTTGCAATGCAGGTACTCAAGACCCCTAGCAGCACCAACAGCAATCTTCATCCGAGTGCTCCAACTCAATGGCTCTTTATCAGGTTCCAGGTCTGATGGACAAAAGAAAGACAAACAACAGACTATGAAGTTTGTTGAGTACTTGCTTTAAAGGAATACATACATGTTTAAAGTGGGAATTGACCAGCAAAAACTTGAGAAAAAGTGCAACATAATGGAAGCTAAGACCACATGTTTTCGATACAGAGTATTTCAGAAGAATATAATCTATCATGGACTAAGTTGCATAAAATAAGAGCAATTCAAGTACAAGTACGGATGGTTAGAAAAACTAATTGACAGCAGGATACTGAACTCTTCAAAAAGAATTCCAGAAGATTGAGCATCCATAAAATATTCCAGCCATTATCACAATATGATAACATATCATCGGGATAGATAACTGACTTATCTCCCTAAGCCCTGTCTTCAATCTTCATGACTTTCTCCCTTGATAAATGAGCAGGAATTTTGGGAAATATTGATGGTAACTGGCAAGTAAATAAGGGGCGAGTGGAAACACTAATGGTTGTTGAAAAAATCAACTCTAGAGGAGCCTCCTATATATCAAAGTTATCTACAGACGGGTTTCACGGATATGACGTAAACAAGTTCCTCGCGAAGAGAACATCTACTAGTATATCTCTGATGAGATGATTCGTCATTTAAATAATTCAGGCCATCCAAATAAACATTTTTTAGAGTTCCTTGTATTGGCATTCAGTAAGAAATTACCGAAAAGATGATCTTCCAAACTCCCCATTGACATGTACTCATAAACCAAGAGTCTTTGATCACCAGCGGTGCAGTATCCAATCAAGGTGACAAGATTGGGATGATGCAACAAACTCAACATGAGAACCTCAACTATAAATTCCTGAAATCCCTGAAGACCCTCTAGATTAAGTTGTTTCACCGCAACAACCTGAACACCAAAAGATAAACCTCTTAACACCGTTAGAATTATCAAGGGAAGGTAGTTAACAGAATTGAACTTACCTCGCCAGATTCTAAGCGACCTTTATAAACCCTGCCAAAACCCCCCTCTCCAAGCAAATTCAACTCCCTGAAATTTTGTGTTGCGGCTGCCAGTTCACGAAATGTGAAGCTTCGTGCGCCCCTGCGGTTTGGTTCCTTCTGTTTCTTGTCTTTGCCATTCTCTGTACGAAGTTTTTAAACAAAATAGAAGTAAGAAACATGAAAAAATTCATTAAAGGAAAAAATCTTAGACAATTAAAGCAGAATCATCCAAAACTTCTTTTTGGAACTGCAGTCTTTCAGATCGCAATAAATTCTGATAGTGAAAATTACCATCAAACTTCGTTCTTCCTGTTCCTCTTTGACACATTGTTTCGAAAGAAAAAGAACTTGCGAATTCAGCATGAGAAAATGACGTATACATTAAACTTATACAAAAGAGAATATGTGAGAGTGATGAAGTTGAACCTGAAGCTGAATATGAAGAATCTGAAGAATGGCGGGAATTAGAACGAGGTCCGTTTTCAATGGCGATCTTAATATCCTTCCGTTGGGGACTAATGCAAGAAAAACAACTCATCTTCTTGAACTTTTTAAGCAAAATAAATCCAAAGAATTCAAGAAACGACGCTTCACGTCCTTGAAAATATCATCAAGAATTGTTCCCAGAATTCATGTTAGAAAAGAAAAAGGCCTACTAATTTAAACCCTAACCTTCCTCGACAAAGAAAACGGAGGTCTCGTTCTTTTCTCTCCCAACCGACCCCCAGCTAACAGGAGAGAAAAGAAGCACCGAAACCCAAACAACCCACAATGCCTTGACCTTAAAGATCCCAACCCACGAATAAAATCCTCAAAAACCTCGAAATCCGAAAACAGAAAAATGGGAGCGAGTGATAGCCAAAAGAAAGGAAAATCACTATTATTAGCACTGAAAACGAAAAGGGCAAAAGAAAAAAACGGAAAATTTTCTAAGTGGAAGACAACAGGCGGGGAATTAACTTAGAACTAGAATACCCGAATTGACGAACCATCTATATCAAACAAACAAGGCAACAAATTTAGACAACTAGGCAAATGGGCAATGCACAAAAATCATAAAGTTTGGATCTTAAGTTACAAAATTATCAACAAAATTGAAACGGATGAAGAGGGAAGTAGTAGTAGTAGTAGTGGAAGATGAACAAGAAGCATAAAGAAGAGAGAAAGTTAGTGTTGGTTAAAGAAGGTGTGGGGTTGGATTTGTGTGGGCCAATATTAGTCATCGTTATTGGGATCTTTTGTTTTTAGCATTAATGTGAGTGCTTCTTGATTGCCATTGAATTGCAAGTCGCTCTCCTCCATCTCTCTCTCTCTCTGTTTCGGTCATCAGTTGTTGCTTTTAAACGTTTCGGTTTCGGTGGAATCGTTTGTTTTACGGTTTTGACCTCTTCCTCTGTTTCTGTCTCACTCTCATCATCCAATAAGATTGAGTAATTATGCTATATAGTTTGCTGTTCATCACAATCAAACCGCGTATTACTCTTTAAAGTTCATTTGACCACCGACTTTTCACTATTCGCTACATAATTATAATAAATAATTAATTTGAGATAAATTTAATTTAAATTATAAATAATATTTATTGATTCATATGATATAATATAATATATGCTCGGTCTCGGTCCAATTAATATTAAAACACGAACTTCAAGGTTATGATCTTATGGATATGATAATGAAGTTTAGTAAAGCCTGTTTAGCCTTTTAAGGCTCCTTCCTGACAAGCCGGTCCTTCACCTTCTTGAAAGGGACGTGCTGTGTTTGTGTGTGTCTTTACTGTTTAATAATAATATATATATAGAAAAAATATATAATAATATCTTAAAATACTAAATTTGGATCCGTTATGAGTTGGGTTTGGATTGGATGGTAATGGCAATTCGTAGGGTAAAGGATATACAGTACAAAGAAGGCACAGGCCCACCTTCTACCGACATTTAAATCAAATTATTATTATTATTATTATTATTATTATTATTATTATATAAATAATACTTTCTTTCGTGGACTAGGCCCATTTAATCGCAAGATTTGGGCTGGGCTCTAAAGAAGAGCCTATTATTTTAATAATAACAAATTGGTAAAGAAGAGCCTATTATTTTAATAATAACAAATTGGAAATGAGTAGGAATTGGGGGACAAATTGTTTAAAATTGAATAATTGTTAGAACGTTATTGTCAACAAATCCAGTTGCTCACACTCATGTGAAAAGTGTTTAATATAAATAAGGCTGTTTGGTTGGATGTTAATTGATGAAATGACATGAAATGGAACGAAACGGTTTATAATAGAATGGAATGTAATATAAAACTGTCTGACGTAAAAAACTCAAAATTGAGTTGAGTGTGTGAATGGCAACTGAGAACATCTTTCATATTGCAATCCTAAAATTCCTAATCTAGCACTCATCTTCAGTTTGCAAGAAGTAATTTACCTGGAAGACGTCTCCAGGTTTGCAATCTCCTAATTCTGTTTTGATACGATTTTTCTTTTTCAATAAAAGAATACAAACCTAAAATTAACAGAAGCAGGTCTATCCCTCCAATCCACTTTTTAAGCCAAGAAAGCTCGGGAAAAAAGCTCAGTAATAGAAAAAGGCCGCCGGGAAAAAAAAAAAAGGGTACTAAATGAGTTTGAGGGAAAAAAAAAAGATTAGAGTTATAAGAAATAATTAATATTAAAAAAAATTATTAAGGGTATATTAAGTAGTATGTATTTATTAATTTACGTTTCATCCTAAACTTTCTGAATCGGAAATTTCTTATTTTTACTGTTTATAATGGAATGAAACGTAACATGAAACCCTTCGCTTCCATCCCATTTCATTCTGTTCTATTCCATTATAAAACCTTCAACTAAACGATGAAAGTGTGTTACATTTCATCTCATTCTATTACTAACCCCTCAATTAAACAAGAACTTGGTGATAAAATTAGGTCAAAGTTGACCTCAAACTTTTACGGACCTTAGTCTAATCAAAAACCTTCTACGACGGTCCAACTCTTATTTGATATTTGAATAAGTTCGGGGCTTAAGGCTTCAAGTCTGATCGAGCTTATTATATAAAGTTTACTTACTGCAAACTACCTAATTATGCGTGAAGCACAGTATCAATTCAGAGATTTTTTTAGTATTCATTTAAAAGATAACAACTTAATAATTACGAATTGCTCCGTTCAAAAAAAAAGATATTATATGTTGATTTAAATTAATATGGAAACAAAATAAAAAAAATGAAATCCCAAGGTGGGTTATACTGTTATTAAGACAATTAATTATGAAATAAAAGCATTAATTATCATATTCATTATAAATAGGAAAGGAAATCAACATAATCCTTTCTCTTAGCCTATTCCTGCGCTGTCTGAGATTCTTTTCAATCTCAGGCAGCCTGCGTCTTCTTCCTCCTCATCTTCTTCTTCTTCTTCTACATTTCTTTCCTTATCCATACCAAAGAATAACTTTTAACCCTTATATCCAATCATTCTTTTTTCTTGTTCTTTTCTTAATATAATAACGCACTCTTCTTCTTATTGAAACCATGACCATCGATAGTAACAACATCATCAAGAAGTCTCCTTCTACGATGCTCCCACATTTACTGCGTGGCGGTTACGAAGGAGGAGGGGGTGGCGCTGTTGGTAAAGAAGGAGGAGCGCTACTCGAAACGATGCGTCGTAGCGCCTTCGTGACGATTCTGTACGTAATCGTTTCGGTTTTCCTATTCGCTACCTTCTCTCTCTATTCGTCTAGGAATCCTGTCTACGTCGCCGATCTCTTCAATGCTCGTTCCAGAAGCTCCGACTCTTCCTTTCAGGCTATTCGCGAAGACCTCCACAATAACTCACGTCAGCGCCCGCTTCGAGATTCTAATTCTTCTTCCTCTGGTGATCAGAAGAAGAATGTGTTGATGACTTCTCCTGATGATGATTCTTTATTGGAGGAGCACTCTAATATTGATTCTGAATCTATTTTATTCCCTGATTGGGAGGTTTTCGTGATCGTCTCAACTGATACTCCGGTTGCTTCCGGTGAGAGTCTCTTATGTCGTTATCCGAATGAAGAAACTTCTCCGGCGAGATTCGCCGGGATTTTGGCTACAACGAACCAATCAACGTTCAAGTGTGAGCTTCCTACAAGGAATCGCCGTCGCTTGCCGTTCTTGTCGCCGGAGCTGACGACATTGTCCACTAAAGAATTGAAACCGCCTTCACCGGCGAAGGAGTTGATGAAGTGGTCTTTGCTGGCGTACGAATCGTTCTCGACGGAGACAGACGTCGTACTCTTCGTCAAGGGAGTGAATAATCGGCAAGGGATGAACAGGCCTGCTCGAGGTCTCAAGTGCATATTTAGCGACGTCGCCAGCAATAGCACCGTGAGAACCGCTCTCACGAGCTCGGTGCAGGAGGTATTCCGATGTGCTCATCCGGATTTAAAGGCTTTGGGTTATGGCGGGCAGGATGACCGGTCTTTCAAAGTCAAGGTTTCCCTCGAGATTTCTGAGGAAGGTTTGGTGGTCCCCACAGTGGCGTATTACACACCCTGGCGTAGGATAGGCAACCCGCAGCCAAAATCAGAACTGTGCGCTACTACAATGGTTTATAACGTGGCCAAGTTCTTGAGGGAGTGGGTGATGTACCATTCTAAGGTCGGTGTCGACAAGTTCATACTGTACGACAACGACAGCGACGACGGCCTGAACGACGCCGTTGAAGAGCTGAACGAAGAAGGTTACAGAGTAGAAACTGTTTCTTGGATTTGGCCCAAGACGCAAGAAGGTGGCTTCTCGCATGCCGCCATACAGGGCAAAGACTCATGCAAATGGATGATGTACATAGACGTCGATGAGTTCGTGTTCTCCGCTTCATGGGAAAACTCGTCAGAGCCCTCTGATCAAATGTTGAAGTCTTTGATACCGAGATCGTCGTCTTCGTCAACGGCGAATCATCGTCCTCGTCGAGTCGGTCAAGTTTCGATGAAGTGTTACGAATTCGGGCCGTCAAATCAACGGTGCCACCCGAAAGAAGGCGTGACGCAAGGGTATACATGTCGGAGGAAGTCCGATAATCGGCACAAGTCGATTGTTTTGCTAGAAGCGATAGACCATTCGTTGCTTAATATGATACACCATTTTACACTGAAGAGAGAGTACAAGTGGAGGCAGCTGAATATACGGAACACTTTGGTGAACCATTACAAGTACCAAGCATGGCCGGAGTTTAAGTTGAAGTTTCGTAGAAGGGTGTCAGCGTACGTGGTGGATTGGAAGAAAGCAGAGAACCCGTCGTCAAAGGATAGGGCACCAGGATTAGGGTTCGAGCCAATTGAGCCAGCTGGATGGGAGCACAAGTTCTGTGAAGTTAAGGATGATAGGTTGAAGATGTTGACCCAGAAATGGTTCGGTTACGAAACGGTGACAGGGTACGTAATGGCATGGCAAAGATGAAACCTTTAACAATGTTCAGGTGTAGATAGATTTCACAAGTTTGAAAAGATTAGGTTAATGACATGTGATGCTAAGTTGCCATTAGTTTTGCGGTGTTGTAGTGGAGAGATAAATGAGAAGAATAGAATAGAGTTCTATTTTTATTGGTTTGTCTTTGATATTGAACAAGCTAGATATAGATTTCGAGGAGATGATTGTTAAATGTTGATTACTTATTAAATGGCATACATGGAGGTTTCAGTGGAAGATATACAGTCTTGATCTTCTTCTTCCATGTTTCATTACTAAGGTTATTGTAAAATCATATACCAAAAGGGCTAGAGATTTTAGACCTAAAAGCAGGTTTTCTATTAAGGATATGGAAATGCCGTCGTTACTTTCTCCTATGAATCTGAATCTGAAAGCAAAGTCATTTATAGATAGAGAGAGATTCAAGTAATTACGTATCACCGAAGTCCAAGGAAAAAGGAAAGCTATGATTAACCCACTTGGACATGCATGTTAGAGTACATATAAGCAGCAGATACGAGATGAGTTTGAAGTCAACATGATAAAAGGTTATTGTAACGTCTCAACTGCTGTTCTTAATTTTGGTTTGGAAATTAGTGACCAATTTGTGAATCCCAAGTTCTTTTTCCACTTATTGTATACAGTAAGTGACAAAGAATACAAAAATTGGGATCTAGGCCACCAAAATCCTCTAAAAGGAATCTTTTTTTAGTGTCTAGAAAATTTAAAAATTTGGACTGTTGTTTAAAATAACTCTTAACTTACACATTCTCTCGTATCCCCGAAGCAACAACTTTGGTTTTACTTAGACAGGAGACACGAGTTCAGAATGGCAGAGGGCACAGTCACCGGTATGGAAATAATGGAATAGGCCCGAATATTCAGTTAAACAAACCTGGTTTAGTTTAGCTCAAAAAAGAATAGGCAAATAAAAAATGGAATTATCGAATACTTCAACTATAGCAGGTGGTTTGATGTTGATAAGCCCTGTGCAGCTGTGCTGCGCTGGCTTGAGGCTATGGTCTGAAGATGCTGGTGCAGCTACTATCAGGGTATGGTATGGTTCAACCGGGAAAGGTAAGTCCTTTATATTGGATAATTATCAAAAATGAACTTGGGCCATTCAAAAAGTGTTAAGAGAATCAAATGAGCTACCTAACTACCTGTCAATTCTCCGAACCAATAGGACCCAACGTCCATAGGCCAACAGCTTCATGAAAACATGGAAATACAAACTATTAACTTTACTCATATCGTAAGTAATGCACTTCTTTTTTATCGCATACGAAAATGATTATCATTCGTACAAAGCTCAAAATTGTCGTCTCGTCGACCATGTCCATCTTTCTAGGTACACTACACATCACGCCAAAAGACAACTTTTCCACAAAAGTGTCTCGAAGTCACGACCCGTGATTCTAAACAGCAAAACTTTCACGAATGTCCTCAAGTCAGCCACTACGGTACAAGGACAACGCAACTCCATAGATGGCTGTAAGACACGCTTTAGTTGATAATTGTACTGTTTTATTAAGCGTTCTTCGGCAGCTATCTTCATCAACAACGTAAAATTAGAGAGATTATCCAAGATCAAAAACCGATCGACCATACTTCAACAGTTAACATCCAATTCCATCAACACAGTCTATGTAACCGTCCTAACCCATTCCGGTGCTGAATCGGTGAATCAACCCGCAACACGACAATGTTTTATCAAAAGCACCAGTCATAACAAGGCCATAACCAAACCAATTCAATTGCCATTACTTATTTGGACATAATTGAATTGATATAAGATAAACTAAACCTACCAATTGCCCCACAATGCCACCACATATTTTCGTTATACCCACAACCCAAATATGCATGTCCAATTAAATATCTAAAACAGGGAAGAGTTCAAACAGTACAAACCGACTTGCACAGGGAAAGAATCTAAGAACTATCAAATTGCCAAAGTCAAACACAAATGATACGATAGTACATTGTAGGGACCACATGCTCTCTACAAAGATAACCATCTAGCTAAATCATTAAACTTTGTTGCAAAGTACAAAATGTAACCTTTCCTTCTACAACTATAATGTTGATCCAGGAATGAGAAGGATAAAACATCAAAGCCTCCTATCACAAAGGGAAAGAGTTGATAATAAGCAAGTATTGACAATTAACAAGGGCTTGTTCAACATTGTCACGACCTACATTAATATACTATAATCTGCTTCCATCCTAATCGTCATCATCCTCCTGCATCAAAGAAATAAAAAACTGTCAGTTAGAAAATGGCAAACTCTTAATTAGATCAATATCCACAAATGAAATACAACAAGTGCACCAACCTCTCCACTTCCCTCCTCATCTTCCTCGTCATTGACCTCAGACACTGACTTCTCAGATTCATCTTCATCTTTGGGGCCTTCAGCCTGGTTATGATATAGAAAACAAAAAGAACGCATTTAAGAAAGCTCCAACACATACATACATACTTATAAAGCGCAATTGCCAAAGTACAAATGAGATTGATGCTTGTTGAACAAATTCAAACTTGAGAAGAAAAAAATCTTTCTGATTCTCAAAAAATGAGGGGTAAAGGGAAGAAAAGGAGTTTATCCATTTTTCAGGGTCAATTAAAAAGAAAATTGTCACAACTAGAGGCCGAAATGAATTTTGGAATTTATTAACATTCTCTGAAAAGGGTACTGTTAATATTCCCGCAGGTGAAAGCAGTTAATATTAATTTGGTAACATTTTCTGACTTTTTTGATAATATATCAAATTAAAATGAAATATTTTCTCAATTTTTTGTATATATATATAATATTTTCTCAATTTTTTGTATATATATATATATATATATACAAAAAAATGAGAAAATATTTCCTTTTAATTGGATATATATATATAAATTGTCACTATATTTATTCCTTTGTCTACTTCTTCCAAGTACAGGATAACCCCAAGGAGCTGCGGGTTCTTTTCTACAATTGGGGCCATCCCTTCACCACCCTTGTGGGGATAGTCTACATGATTCATAACTACTATTACTATAGGACACTTACCTAGCCAACACTTAGCTCCGACTCTACCCAAACTTTTTTGGTTCACCCTAGCATTCCCTACTTGTCCAACCATTGCTGAGCAGTTTTTGGATATTAAACGAACCTCTCCAGAAGGTATATATATCTAGATATATCTCGTTACACACAAATAAAAGCAGAAAAATTTACCTGTCCCATGTTATATGCCTTCATTTTCTTCTCATACTCAGCCTTCCGCTTTTCAGCCTTTGCTACAAAGGGTGCCTTTTCCTTCATTTGATTAATTTTTAGCAAAAATCAGTAGGGAACAATACGCAACCATTTTCATAAATGTCCAAACGATTTAATACTTACAGCCTCAGACAATGACTTCCATTTATCCCCACCAGCTTTTCCAACCTAGAAATTTAAATAAACTGGAAGATCATAACCAGCAAGCAGTTGATCACAACTCAACTAAGATAATTCAGAATTATTTATAAAAAAACCAAAAGTTCAATACATACTGCAGCAACGGACTTGTTTTTAGGGTGTTCCTTTTTGTATTGTTCTCTGAATTCCTCCCTGTATCCAATAAAACATGTAAGTTTATATAATAAACCTAGACTGTATAATCATAATGAAACTAAATGGATTATCAAGTAAAAGTAAATTTGAATTTAGCAATTAAATTGTTAATGGCTCAATATCTTCTAGCATCGAATTATTAAAAACACCAAAAACATAATTGAGAAAATGAAAATTCAAGAGTCAAACGTACCATTGTCCGTTGAAAATACATAATAAGCGATAAAACTAAGAATTAGGAAGTAATCACATGAAAACGAAGAAGGCGCTTGCAGGCCTCTTAGGCTTGTTTGGGTCCTTTGCGGCCTTCCCAGCTTTTCTTCCGCCTTTTGCGGGTTTCTTGTTCACCGCAAGCCTATTAACGAGTCACAACTCCGCATTAAGATAAACCAAAACTAAAATCATTTTTCATTGCAAAATATCAATTCCAGGTTAAGCTTCTCATGTCTGAGATCTGAAAGGTCCTTAAATGGAGAAAGGAAAAAAAAAAGAAAAGAAAAAAGGAGAACTCACGTGGTGTTTCTGGCGTCCGACCTGGATTTACCTCCTTTCATCGCGAATCCTACAGGTCAAAAGCACAGATCAGTACAGAAACTTGAACTACCAATCAAACGGAGGGAAATGATGAGAAATCACCTGAAAGAATAGGTTAAGCCGCTGGTTAGGGTTTGGAAGGGAGGAGAAAAGTTGAACAGAGAAGAGTGGGTATTTTGTGAAGGCGGAGATATTATTAAGTCATTATTTTGAGGGAAATTGAAATTCAATTGCGCCCTAAATGAACATTAGAGGCGTTTAGGCGGGATTTAGATATTCATGCCACGTCACCGATCTACGTGATTGGAGGTCAGTGCCTCAGTGGTTACTGGTTAGACATATAGGAGTTTTGATTTTAAGTTAACGAATTTAATTTAAATTAATAATACTTCCAATTTGATTCTTATTTTTATTTATAAAAATTTTCAATTTTCAATTTTAATTTAGACTCAAACTTTGCAAATCAATTTAACTTGACCTAAAGTTTAAACACTAATTAAATTTAAAAAATAATATTTTATCTTTTAATAATTTTTTAATAATAAATAAAAAGTTGAACAAAATTAAACATAATAATCCAATCCTATAAAAATTATGTAATTGAAATAATAATCCAAATATTTTATTCATAAAATCGTTTTTTCTTTTTTTACTCTTTTAATATGAAATGTGTAATAATTAATATTCTTTATATTTAATTTATAATAACAACAATACTATTTTAAAATCAACCCACGAGCCAGCTCACAGGTTAGTTATGCCAATTTTTTTAAAATGTTTTTTTAATTAAAAGTATAAAATCATATATTTTTTTAATTGCAAAGGCTTGAGCTTCCTAAGATCTAACTCTTCTTGTTTACAAGAATTAAACTTCAAGTTAGTCTGAGCCTAAGCCTAATCTCTCGAGCGGCCATTGCCATCCCTGTAAATAAATGTGTGTGTGAATGTATCTATATATATATATATATATATATTGCTATATATATAAGTAGGGTATATCAAAAGCACTGGTCAGCAATAAGGTCAGAATCAATTCAAAACAAGGAAATTTGAGTGGTAATGAACAGCACTAAACCGTACCTCCAATCTAAATATATTTAGCGTTTTGAAATTATGTACAATCAACAAATGAAAGGGAAGAGGGAGGTAAGGTATTCAGCCAACAATACATTCTAAACGGTACAGCAATAAATCATCTTGGATTTACAGGGGGTTCAGAAGCTCAAAGAATCAAATTACACGCTCGTGTTGTTCCCTGAATGAGCTAGCAGTTCAGGGACAGCTGAGGGACGGCGGTTTGAAGCCTGGAAAAGAAATGTCCTTATCAGTTCTAACCCCAAATGTGACGTACGTAAACATCTTCTTTAACCATCACCATTTTCAGGAATTACTGTCAAGTACACCTTTGAGCAAATTCAGGCCTTCTGCAGATATGCTCCTCCGAACTCGATTATGCGGGATCTCTATCTGAGGGGGTGGGTCTACTGAGAAACAAACCACGATTACTGTTACATTATCACATGTGTTGCGTTTTAGTGCTTCCCTAACCAGCTCTCTTGAGCACCTCTGAGGATCATTATGAAGCATTAATTCTTTCCTGGCAATTGTCACAGCACATTGGCTGCTCATTACATCCCATAGCCCATCACAACCCATTATCAAGAATTCATCATCTCCAGTTAAATTTCTCTCCTGTAACTCTGGCTCCGCGCTTAATGGACAGGCAGATCCTTTTGGTCCCTTCATGTGCCAGTCTCCTAGGGCACGTGCTACAGATAATTGACCATTAAGGTAACCATCATATATGACTCCTCCTAGTCTCTCAATTCTTAGTCTTTCCGATGTGCAATTAGGTTTGTGATCCTTGGACATCTCAATGGCTCTCCCTCGCCTCCCCAGCACTGCCCGACAATCACCAGCATTGGCTACTATCAATGTCCTGCAGATGGTTAAAATCATAAGTATGTGATCTCATTATGGAGACACCAATTCCAAATCCCAAGCATTCAAGAAAAAGATATTGGAAGACCAACATTCACACATTCTAGAAACCTCATAGGACAAAATTCTCACTCTACTCGCACTATATTATGATTAAAGGCCTGAAACCATTTGTAAGATGCGGAGAGAAATTAAAGCTAAAAATTATGCCAAATCTCCAAAAAAATCTTTGCACTCTTGATACATAAATGAATTAGTTTTGCAGTTAACTTACTTTCCAAATATGAGTGCAGTTAATGCTGTGGTTCCAGAGGAGATATCAAGTGAACTATCATCTGCAAATGCATAATCTGCTCTTACAAAAGCACTCTTGACTGCCTTCTCGACACAAATTGGAAAATGGGAGTCCTCAACTATGAATTTCAGAATATTTTTTCTAACAAATAATGCTGCATCAGTACCTCCGTGCCCATCAAATACCTGATTCACATATTTAAAAATTATAAGTTCAAGGAATATCAAACAATAGCTCTTAACAGATACTGTTGCTGGATGTACAAATAAACAAAAAAGTGTCAAAATTCAAAACCTATATGAAGCTGACAAATGTAAAATAACATTCATTGCGGAGCAGGGTACAAAGCAAACATTTCATATTCCAACGGAACAGGAGATATGGAAGGTATTACTCTAAAAATATAAGAAGCTAATATAGTTACCCCGTAGAAAGCACCAGGTGCGGGGAAGCTGGCAGTTGAACCTAGATGCTGAACAAGATTATCAATACATAAATGTTCGTCCTCCATATATTGTTTAGGCCCTCCTTCAGCACAGCTCCCTGATCGGAACCCGGGTAAAAAGTCTGATTTTTCATCCGAAGGCGATCTACTTATGACAATTCCAACATCTGATGCCTAGGAAACATCAATTGACATAGGCAATTTATGAGCTTTCAGTAAAGGACATAGAATAAAGGCAATGTAAAAAAATCTGCAACTAGTGTATATGAATGTCACAACCATAAATGCCAACGCTTCCAACTTCAAATATAGTGAGTGCCCAGATCGGGCACATCATATTTTGTTTAATTGGACAGAAAAAAAATATGCAAAGAACCATGAACATACCAGATCAGCAGCAGCCAGAAGCCTCATAGAACCCACACCATGGCGTATAACTGAGAGGTGTCGTGGAGGCTTCCCATTAGTGGTTTGCTTCAAACTATCCAAATTCTCCGAGGTTTGATTTTCCATAATCGACGCATTGTCTCTATTGTAACTCCCTTCTAATATTGCAAATGGAGGTGAGAAATCCATACCAGCAGCCATAACCCCCTTTTACTCATACAATTAACTGATTTCCCCAAGAAAACCGTTAAAGCAAACAACCCCACGTTGCCTCCAGAAGAAATCTCTGGATCTATCACTCGGGATTTTATTATTTTACTAAATCCAAATATGGGGATATAGAAAGACTTCACAAGTACCCAAATTCCCCAAAACTCAAGCTTACTAGGCACGCAATTCGTTCAGATGCCAAAACAACAACACTTGAGAAGCAAACAAGGATAAACCAGAACTTCACGAAACCCCGTACAAACAAAAAACCTTGTAGATTCTTCAAGCATCAAAGCCCCTTAATTAAGCAATTCAACAACCAAGCAAAACCCACGAAAATCAAACGCTTAAATTATGCAATCCACCAACACAATCAAAGAAGACACAATCGAGGAATTCGGCCAAAGTATTACCGGACAAGACGACAACAAATGTACTAAGCGAATTATTGTATTAGAAAGCGAGAGAGAGAGATGTCTGAGCACTGATATTGATAATGGTTTTACCACTTTTTTTCTTTTTGGTCTGAAATGCTTGTGTGATAGAGAAAGAAGAAACCAATTATTCAACCTTGTTGGCGTTTGGTTAGCTACCGGCAAATCCAGGTAATCCGGTGGAGCTTCTAGTTGTCCGACTTGTGAATACACACGTGTTATCTCGTGGTTGGTGGATGAGCTATTTATGTTTTATATATCACCGGATGTATGATTAGCTGTTTTCTGTTAGTTCGTGGCGCGGTTGCTTCCCAACCGTTGGATCTCCATTTAATTACATTGCTCCTATGAAAGGCGTTCGGTTTCAGTTAACGTGGTGTTCTCCCATTGGCTAACCATTTAGAAAGTTTGGCTAAGATAAGTAGTGGATGACACCTGACGGAAATACTCGAATTCGAACCGAACCCGGACTTAACGAGATTCGGTTCAATTCAGCCCGATTTGATGTTGAGGATAGATAGTTTATTTCGATTTTTGATTAAAATAACTCGTTGTAGTAAGTTTTTATTTAATAAGAGATTATGAAGTATAATTAAAATATTTGCACTCAAGAGATGGTGATATAAAGTTAAAAGAAATAGGGAAGTCAATTCCAAGATTCTTAAAAAATGATGGACCAAGGTTAAATCAATGACCTAATATTAATGATAAATTCACACTTAAATATGATTAAGAATGATAAATTCAATTTGATGGAATTTTATCTTTAAAAATATGATTTAATCCTAATTTAATTAGAATCAAAATTATATTAAAATATAGATCGAATTAAGCTACTTGTTCTAACTTTAAATTTGGTGAATTTAAATTTCACTATTTGATTTTTTGCGGAGTTTGAAGAGGTTCGTAATGTATACAATTTTTTTTATATTTTTGCAAAGAGGTTGTTTCTATGACTTGAAACTTAAGCTATGTATCAGATCCACCCTAATTTGGTCTCTTCACCTTGTTGGACCAGGGCTTCTCATATGGCTTAGCATCATTTTACTCTTTGACGGATAGGTCTTGTTACTTGGACTCAGCCCTTTATTTACTCATTATTTGTTATTCCCTTTCAGTTGCAACAAACTTATGTACTGTATAGGCTATATATAACGTCTTCCTTGCATGACAAAGTTAATGAGAATTGTTTTATTCTCAATTCTTTCTTCTGTCATGGTATCAGAGCAATCGCTTCCCTTTATACCGGCAGTAGCTTCGCCTATCTGCTAACATATTTCTCTTACATAATTTTTTGTGCTTCCTCTCTACTCCATTCTCTTCTTGAGTTTTTCTTTTTTTTTTGTCAGCATGTCCGGTGGTCCCTCATACGTTAGCATTGCTACAAATCAATCACAACAGAGTCAAAATACAATAAGACCTGAAGATCACCCAGCCAGCCCTTATTATCTTCATCCTAATGAAAACCCATCTCTCATTCTTGTTTCTTCTTTATTAAATGGCACAAATTATCACTCATGGGCTAGATCTATGAAAATGGCCTTTTTATCAAAAATAAACTAAGATTTATTGATGACACAATCCCTATTCCAGACAGAAATGATTCTCTGTTTGGTTATTGGGAAAGATGTAACACTATGATTTTGTCCTGATTACTTAGATTTGTTTCAGATTCTATTGCCCAAAGTATTATATGGTTTGAAACAGCTATGGAGGTTTGGAAAGACTTGGAAAGCAGATTCTCCCAAGTAGATTCTTTCAGAATTTCTAACCTACAAGATGAAATTTATAGCTTTAGACAAGGTACTATTTCAGTTTCCGACTGTTACACTCATCTCAAAATGCTATGGGATGAATTTTACAGCCTCAGACCAAATTAGGGTGGATCTTTAGGCCTTTCTAACTTGGTATCAGAGCCCTATAACCAAACGATCTTGAGTTCAAATCCTACCACACCACCTATTTATCATCAAATTAATTTAGCACAAGGTATAGTGGGTCTGTGTAAGTTTCAAGCCCAAATGGCTTTCACTTGAGGGGGTGTGTTAGCGAATATATAAAACCAATTAAGTTGACCTCACACAATAGCTTAAACTATTGTGGTGAAATGGTCGCTTAACTTGGTATCAGAGCCTCTGTGATTAAGTGGTCACGAGTTCGAATCCTACCACCCACCTATTAAATTAAGCACAAGGTAAAGTAGGCCTGTGCAAGTTTCAAGCCCAAAGGACTTTCACTTGAGGGGGTGTGTTAGAAAATATATAAAACCAAATGAGTTGGCCTCACACAACAACTTAAGCTATTGTGATGAAATGGTTGCTTAATATGGTATCAGAGCTACCAGGTAACCCCTAGGTCAACCCCATATCCAGGCTCGAATCCCAGACCAATCAATGTGGGAATGGAATACCGCTTGTGTCAGTATGGATTACGCAAGTGGAGCGTGGTGGATTGCTTAAGTAATTTGGTATCACCTTACCTTCAACTCGAGTTTTGGGTAGCAAAGTGCTGTCAAATCCCATATTATGATGATGGAACCTTTGCCTAATCTCAAAAAGACCTTTGCTATGGTAGCCCAACATGAACGACAGCTAAACAATCCAAACCATAATCTGTCTCCCTTACCCATTACTGAACCTTAAGCCTTCATTACTCAAACAGACCCTGAAAGACCATATCATCCAAACAAAAGACCTATTTGAAATTTTTGTGTGAATCTTGGGCATATAGAATCTAAATGTTACAAGAAACACGACTTTCCACCTCATTTCTCCTCAAACAACCACAACATCACCAAAAACAAAGATGCACAATTCAACAAGCAAAAGACAATCAATTCAGTATAAACTCACCTGGATAAACAGCCCTCAGATGTTGACAATTTTTTGACTTTAAAGGGTCTCCTTCTCCAAGCACAATTGGTCACTATCTCACAGCAGAGGAATATGCACAACTCATGCAATTACTGCACAAAGACAAACATTCCACAGGCAACACCAACTTTACAGGACATGTCAATACTCTCTCAACTGATCACAAAGGTATTCTCAAACCTGATTTACTTCCTTCTGTATGGTCATCCACCTGGCTTCTCGACTCTGGAGCTACAGACCATGTAGTCTATTCCTTAGAACATTTCTCTACCTACAATACAGTACACAATCTCACAGTTAAATTAACCAATGGGGAACATGTTTCAGTTACACACAAAGGAACTATACACATTTTTTCTTTTACTCTCACTGATGTCCTCTTTGCTCCTAAATTTTCTTTTAATTTAATCTCAATCAGCAAACTTACAATTTTCTCTCATTGTCAACTGATTTTTTCTTCTGATCATTGCACTATTAAGGACACCAACTCCCTGAGGGTGATTGGTTCTGCTAAACACAAAAATGGTTTGTACTGTCTCTCCTCAGCTATACCAGCCACCAATCCTATTGTTTGCAACATTTCTTCACATCAAAAGCATCTTTGGCACAGACATTTAGGACACCTATCCAATCAACGACTACAAACACTCTCTAACATAGATAATTCTATTACTTTTCATTTTACAGGTGTTTGTCATTTTGCTAAACAGAAAAGAGTACCTTTCAATTCTAGTACATCTATTGCTAATTCTTGTTTTGATCTAATTCATGTTGACATTTGGGGTCCTTATCATACACCTTTTATCCTTGGCCATAAATGTTTTCTAACCATTGTGGATGACCATAGCAGATTAACCTGGATTTATATGATGACCTACAAATCTGAAACCAGGGATTTATTACAGAACTTTTGTGCCTTTGTTGATCGACAGTTTAACAGAAAAATCAAGTGTATTTGCAGTGACAATGGCATTGAATTCGCTATGACAAATTTCTACAACACACATGGCATCCTACATGAAACATCATGCATTGAAACACCACAACAAAATGGCAGGGTTGAACGCAAACACCAACATATCTTAAATGTGGCAAGAGCACTAAAACTACAAGCCAATCTACCCACCATTTTCTGGGCAGATTGTGTACTACATGCTACCTATCTCATTAACCGAATCCCATCTCCCATTTTAGGTAACAAGTCACCCTTTTCTATTCTTTTTGGTGCTAATCCTGACTTGTCCACTCTCAGTGTTTTTGGCTGCCTCTGTTTTGCCTCAACCAAAGAAGTTTACAGAGGCAAGTTCGACGCACGGGCAAATAAGTGTATATTCCTCGGTTTTTCCACTGGCACAAAAGGCTATAAATTGTTCGACCTCACCAGCCAAATGTATTTCCTATCCCGTAATGTCTCCTTTTATGAACACATCTTCCTTTATCATATTTCCCACCCAAACTCTTCCTTTGACCCACCTATCCTACCCACTCTTACTCCACTAAATACCACTGCTCCTGATTTTTCAACCTTACCTGATTTACCATCTCCTTCTTCATCATCTCTTTCTCCATCTCCTACCACCTCACCCTCTCCTACCTTACCTCTTTAGACGATCCACCAGACCATCCAAACCCCCCTCCTATCTCACTGCTTATGACTGCGCTAATTTACCACTTACCTCTCCACATCGCCTTTCTTCTGTTATTTCTCATCATAACCTCTCCCCCCGGCATAGTCACTACATTGCCTCTGTCATTTCTTTACCCAAACCTACCACTTATACACAAGCAGTTCAACACAAAGAATGACGGGATGCCATGAATGCTGAATTAAAGGCATTACATGATAATCATACCTGGGATCTTACTACTTTACCTCCCGATAAATCTGCCATTAGATGCAAATGGGTCCACCGGCGGAAGTTCAATGCTGACGGTAGCCTCCAACGCTGCAAAAGCCGATTAGTTGCACAAGGCTTCAACTAACAAGCAGGGATAGATTACACAGAAACATTCTCACCTGTTGTGAAGACTACCACCATCCGAGTTTTATTAGCTTTTGTTGCTTCCAAGGGCTGGCACCTCCACCAACTGGACATCAATAATGCGTTCCTGCATGGCGACTTACATGAGGAGGTCTACATGAAACCTCCCCCTGGTCTTCCCTTGCCACATTCAGAGTTAGTTTGTCGTTTACACAAGAGCATTTATGGTTTAAAAAAATATAGCAGACAATGGCATTCTAAACTTACCACAACCCTGCTTTCCCATAGCTTCACTCAATCCACCTCTGATCATTCCATGTTTCGTAAACATCACCTTGGTGGTTGTCTCTTTCTCCTGGTCTACGTTGACGACATTCTCCTAGCGAGTGATACCCTTGACCTCATTCACTCCACCAAAAGTTTTCTAGATTCCACCTTCACCATTAAAGACCTGGGTCCAGCCAAGTTCTTTCTGGGTTTGGAGCTAGCTCGTTCTTCATCTGGCCTCAACCTTTGCCAACAAACACATACCCTTCAACTACTTCACGATACTGGCTTTCTCCACTGTAAATCAGCCTCCACCCATCGCCCTCCCTCCGAAGGCTAACCCCTACCCGACCCTACCCCCTTTGGTTGTTTGATTAGCAAGCTCCTCTATCTCACCACCACTTGGCCGGACATTTGTTTTGCCGTCTAACAACTCTCCCAACATATGTCACTTCCCACCACCTTTCACATGCAAGCTCTTCACCACATCCTTCACTATCTCAAGGGCTCTCCCGGACAAGGCATCCTATTTCCTAGTACCACCGCCCTCAACCTATGGGCTTACTTCGACTCCGACTGGGCGACTTGTCCTACCACTCGTAAATCTATCACCGGCTATTGCGTTTTTCTGGGTCACTCCCTAGTCTCCTGGAAATCCAAGAAGCAATCTACGGTCTCCCAGAGCTTCTCTAAGGCGGAATACCGTGCCCTCGCCGTTGCTACCTGTGAGCTCTAATGGATTCGTTACCTCCTCTATGATTTTTCAATCCCTCATCCCCAACCTGCCTAACTATATTGCGACAACAAATCTGCCATCCACATTGCCAAAAACCCTGTTTTTCACGAACGTACGAAGCACATCGAAATCGATTGCCACGTCGTTCGTGAAAAAATCAAATCTGGCTCTCTTCATCTTCTTCCCATCTCCACCTCTCAACAGCTCGCCAATGTTTTTACCAAACCACTCGTCGGCCTTATCTTTCGTTCTCTACTTCTCAAACTGGGAGCCGTACACGACGTGTACCGTCCTGTTTGCAGGGGGTTATCAGATCCACCCTAATTTGGTCTCCTCACCTTGTTGGACCAGGGCTTCTCCATATGGCTTAGCGTTATTTTACTCTTGGACGGATATGTCTTGTTACTTGGGCTCAACCCTTTATTTACTCATTATTTGTTATTCCCTTTCAGTTGGAACAAACTTATGTACTGTATAGGCTATATATAACGCCTTCCTTGCATGACAAAGTTAATGAGAATTGTTTTATTCTCAATTCTTTCTTCTGTCACTATGTTTGATAAAGTGGTTATTAATAAAATGAAATAGCATGTAATATTATTTCATTGTTTGAGGGAAGGGTTTTATAATAGAATGAAATGAGATACGATAAAAGGAAAACTTATAATTGAATGAAATGAAATATGATGAAATTAGAGAGTTTCACGTTACATCCAATTTTATCATAAACAATAAAAATTAGTTACCTCCGATCTGAAAGATTTATGATAAAATGTAAAATAATAACTATGTACTACCTAATATATCATCAATAATTTTTTATAATACCAATTATACTCTTAACTCTAATAACAAACAACAAGACAATACATCTAATTATTCTATCAAAGATAGAATACTTATTCATTATTATTATACATTATATTTTATTCCATCCATCTTCCAAACAACATTTTACCATATTATATTATGAATCCTTCTATCTTTCCCAGATAACAAAATTTTAATATTATATCTATTTTATTATAAATCACTCTATTTCATTATATTTCATTACAAATCTTACGTTCAACCAAACATAACCATATGATCATAGAAGAACAACTTTATTGATTACTATAGAATACTGAGATCAGATCTCCTGTTTTAATTATGGTGTTCTTATCAAATTTTATCTACATATTTACGTAAATCTTATATGAATATATAGATGAGATTTAATGAAATAAGGTTGAAACAAAATAGTGAAACGAAGAGTTTGTCACGCAGGATAACCATCCCCAATTTAATGAAAGCGAGCTGAGTATGTCGTTCCCTTATTAAACCGACATGCATTGACAAGAAAGAACGCGAAATACGAAAAAACAGCATTTGATCAGAGCATTTGAATATGTATTAAGGCATGAAGGGATGCGTTGAATCGAGAGATGATCAAAGATCAGAGACAAACGTGCTCTTTGTCGGTTGTCATTACAACTATGAATCTGACTTTTACAAGCAATGGGAGATTAAGCCTTTCAAAGAAAAATGATCTTAAGCTTCATAGACTTTGCATTCCTCATCAGCTGGATTTGTCTGGCAAAAGTCCTCCAACGGGTCTCCGCTTCCAGATGCTGCAACTCCCGGCCACTTGCTGGCTACTAAATGAGCCAAATCCACAACCCTTTGGCTGAAAAAGGAAGGATCAATCATCATCGTCATCATATATTAGAAGTTGTTAATGTATATAAGTTTTAGCACTTAATGTTCTTTACCTGTAACCCCATTCATTGTCGTACCAGGCGACCACCTTAACCATATCGTCTCCCATGACCATTGTCAATGAAGAATCGATGGTTGAAGAAACATCAGAGCACCTGAAATCAACTGAAACAAGAGGGACATCGCAGACATCCAATATACCCTTCAATGGTCCCTCTGCTGCCTTTCTGAAAGCTCCGTTCACGTCTTCTGCTGTGATTCCCTTCTTCTCAACATTGACAACCAGATCAACAACGGAGACATTAGGTGTTGGGACACGCAGAGCAATGCCATTGAGCTTGCCTTTGAGTTGTGGAAGCACAAGTGACACGGCCTTGGCTGCACCGGTGCTTGTTGGTACTATGTTCAGAGCTGCAGCTCTAGCTCTCCTCAAGTCACGGTGTGAAGCGTCCAAGAGCCTCTGCAGAGAAACACAATCAGTAGTTGTTGGAGTACATTCGCAACCAGCTGAATTGAATCATATTATTCAGGATGATACGTACCTGATCTCCAGTGTAGGAATGAGTAGTAGTCATGGTTCCTTTGACAATGCCTGCAAAAGAATTTGCAGATCAGGAACAGAAAAATCCTGAACGTTGTGAAGCTGAACGGAAAATTGGAGATTTACGAACCAAATTCCTCATCCATGACTTTCACGAAAGGAGCAAGACAATTTGTGGTACAAGAAGCATTGCTGCAGATAATCAGACGTTCTCCAATTACATTTGGAACAGTAAGCAACAAGATCATCTATGGAAATCCCTGATATACGGAAAGTCCTTAATAAAAACAACCAACCTGACGATGTTGGAGACATTATGTCCGTAATCTTTTTCATTGACACCAACCACATATGTTGGAATATCAGCTCCTTTTGCTGGAGCAGTAATGATAACTTTCTTGGCACCAGCTTGAATGTGTTTTCCTGCACCAGGACCATCCACGAAAACTCCTGTTCCCTACATAACCGAACGAACCATGGTAAACGCTTGAAGAAATTGTGGAAGAGAACTTTAAAGTAAGATTAACATTACCTACCTCAATAACAATGTCTATTCCAAGCTCAGCCCAAGGAAGCTTCAGAGGGTCTCTGTTGGAGACAACCTTGACGGGTTTTCCATCCACAGTGATGGTACTGTCATCAAAAATTTTCACGTCTGCTTTGAAAGTTCCAAGCATGGAATCATATTTTAGCAAGTGAGAAGCCTGCATTAAGCACATTTATCACTTGATTTCATCGTCATTTTAGCTGCTAATCAGTAAGTTAGTCGTAAGAATCTTACATTTCTGACACCACCACTGTCGTTGACAACGATAACGTCAAGAGGTGAGTCTTTGCGACCATGCCAGCACCTGAGAAAGTTCCTTCCAATACGTCCAAATCCGTTGATCGCCACCTTCAGTTTGGCCACTATTTCTCCCCTGACTGGAGTTGATGCTGCTACCTGTTCAATTATTTTACAGTACCAAGTCCAGAGGCTATTCAACAATTTCTTCCAATCAATCAATCTAAACACGAAAGAATGAAAGACTCTGCTTATAGATTGTGATGAATTATCTGAGAACTTCATCAAATTCATTCTCTGCAAGTGTTCTTCATTTTAATGAACATGAAAGTAACATACATATGCATGGCTACGCACCTTCGGAGTAAGTTGTGAAGCCACGACATCAAAGAATGACGAATCCTTCAAGTTCTTGGCGTAGGTCACACATGAACTTGATCGAAGCCCGGAAAACTCTCCAACATCCAACCTCTGCAAAACCACAACTGAACTTGAACATCTAGCAAACTAGGGACTAAAATATCAACTTGTGTAGGCATAATTCGTTGAAACAAAGAGGTAAAACAGAGGGAAACCTTAGTGGAGCATCGAGAAGGGAAATAAGGGATACTACTGGAATGAGTAAGCCTGGTATTGGCAGGGATTCTTGAGGGTGCTAGAGCTGCGTTGGTAGCCATTTCTGCAACTAAAGTCAAGGTTAGCAACTGAAGTTGCTATATGTAATATTTCGATTCGGTCTTCATAGTTATTTGACATCTCCACTTTGTTTAATAATATTCGTCAAGTCTCAAAGTATGGCTCCAAGACCTTTAAGTAAACGAGTGGTTGCAATGTTGCTTGGTACATATATAGATAAGGTAGTATTTGCATATCTGCCAAGTAAGAGTTCAATCCACTTATTGTTCAGCACGTCAAATGTATGGTATATACCCTTGCCTCATTCGTAAAGTAACGGAGTAAGAGTTCCCAATTGCCACAACTTACACGGTCTTACATGTAATAATTGCGTGAAGTACGTGACACTTACATGTGGAGCAGAGACGAGAGCCTCCTTTCCAATAAGATCTTTTACTGTGTTTCTCTGGCTGCAAGAAAAAGAACTGTTCATGGTGGAGAACTTTCTCAAGTTGGAGAGTATCATATCTATGTCAATTCAGGTTGGATTGGTAACAGAGAGCTAGAGGGAAACAAAAATCTACCATAGCACTTTTAAGTCGTTTTGATTCCTCTGTTTCATGTGGAAATGGAGTGAATTCTGTGGCTAGAAATAGTCCCTAGCGAGGACAAGCTAAGCCATCATTAATATCACGTTCAAAAGGCTCCAGCGTGTGATCAAACTAAAAGCAATTGAACTGCTACTGTATATATTTCCAGGACCATATCGTGAATACAGAAGGCAATATTACAACGCAAACTGGGAGACACAGAATTGAACATGGAACTATTTTAACCGTCTCACAAGAAAGTGAAAGATCATTATTCCTCAACATGTGAGTTTTGGGGCACTTGGGACCAGACCATGTACACTGCAATGCATACAGGAGTACATTATATGGCAGCTTCAATTTCGTCAGAATTCACTGCAACGCCATTTGGGGTATCTTCTGTGCGGAGCTGAGAAGAAACATCATCGATGGCAGAATTCAATTGCGCAATCTTCTCGGTCAAGATTTTCCGAGTTTTCTGTAAATTAAAGAAATCCCAGTGTTGTTTGTCATTAAAAGTTCATATTGGATCAAACAGATAATTTGCAAGACAATTATGAACATATCCATGCGATGGTATTGGGAATCTGTAAGTATCACTTTCTAAACTAAAACAAAGGTTGCTTCGGTGAATCATTCAAGCATCATATAAGCTTGAAAAATGTGATTAGCAAAACATCAAGTCATCAACAGCCTCATAAGTGATGGGACAGATCTTTCTACAGTAAAATTTTAAAAATTGATAAGAAAGACAAAAGAGAAAAAAAGAAATAAAAGCGGAGGATCATACTTCCAGAGCTTTTTCTTCATCATAGATGAACTTGGGCAGTTTCCTCATAAGATCTTTCCGGTCTGTTCCAGCTAACGCCTTGCTGATCTGCACAAAAACAAAGAAGAATTACAAGGCTGTTCTACATGATTTTGTAATTAACGGTAAATTTGTAATCTTATAAGGCCAATTTTACAACTATTTGGTCCAAAAATGTTCTTAACAGCATTTCTCTCTCACTAATATGTTAGAAAATTAGAATTAACAGCATTAAAAACACAAAATAAGTTGCAATGGCACAGCAAGAGCACCTGAGGTGCAAATACGCATCCAAGTGCACCAACTATAAGCCCTCCCAAGACAAAACCACCAACAAAAATGCTTGCATTGCTTGGCCTTCCACCATCACTGCACAAATGAACAGGTGAAAGAAGACAGCAATTAAAACAACCAGATAGGATTCATCAAATAGAAACATCAAGAACAAGTCAGCTATTCTAACTACTCCTCTAATTCTTGCAAGTAGTAGTTCAAAAGTGAATATGTTTAATTGATCTTGTTAGTGAAAGTCTATGGTGGCTATTAGCAAAGGTTTACGTGTCTACCTATAGGCTGCTTGAACAGCGAGTGGCCTTCTCCTGGAAGTAGTAAACTGAACTTTGCCCGAGCGATTCGTAGGGAATGACAATTTAGCAGGAGCAAAATCCAATGGCTTGAGAGGAGAGCCTAGCAGAAGCATTAAAACATCAAATATTCTAAAACCAAAAAGTAATAACAAGAAGACGACCATATCAATAAACAGATACACACAACGCATACAAGTAATAAACCTTAAAATTTAAATCCAAAAGCAATCATTTTACAGCATGCACCGGACAAGAGATTTAGATTGCTCAAGTTCATAAAACCCAAAATCACACGAGAAATTATCTGGGGTTGGATCAAAATGGTCAAAAGACACGAAATTTAATCCCAGCTAGCTCAGCAGGATTAGTTAAGTAAATAGAGAATGAATCAAAAACCATAACGTCAAGTAATAACGATAACAAGCACAAATTAGATAAGTGAATAGTAACTGTTAGAAAGAAGAAAAGGAGATCCCGTTTTTACCAGATGTAGGATGGAGCAGTGGAGCCCTGGAAAGAAGCAAGGAATTGGAAATAGCACAGTCCACCATTGTTGCCTGTTTGGTACGCGAGAAAGAGAAAGAATGTAGCCGAGACTACTCGTTTAGTTGTTGTAGAAAATGAGACGAAAAGATCAAGGATATGGAAATGGAAGCTTTTGGTTCGATGATCTCTATGCGTTTAGTTTGTGAAGTGAGAGATGCTCATCGTTCTCGGTTACATCACCACCACCACCATTACGCACCATGGACTCGATCGTTCTCTACCCTTCGATTTCCCATTCCCATCATCAAATCGCAAGACCCTTAACGACATGCCGTTTGCGCGTTCACAAACATGTTCGACTGAATGGAAATGGGCAAGATTGAGCCCAAATTGAACAAAACAACCCCAAAACACAAGGTCATTTGAGATTGGAGCATGCAACAAAAGTTCAATCTCGTTTATTAAATCGAGTTTGGACTTTTAAGTGTAATTTATTATTATTGTTATGATGTTTTAATTTCTAAATGTTTATATATTACATATTCTAATTATTTTAACATATATAGTAATTTATTTTTAATTATTTAGTCTAAATATTGCCTTATTTAATTTAAATATTTTTTTGTAATAACTTTTTTACTTGTCTTCTTTTTTATTTATGTATTTGTTTATTTATTTTATCTTTTATTTTATATCATATATTTATGTTATATGTTTTTATACGTGTTTATTTATTTTTATATTATTATTAACTTTTATGCCTATTTTTTATTATTATGTATATTTTTATTTAAATATATTGAAAATAAAATTTCTACCAATTAAAAATAAAATTGTATATGTATGAATTTCTTTAAACTTCGTGTGTTACCGGGACTTTCACTAAAATGATATTGTTGTAATACTCAACAAATCTCACGTTTTTTTTGTCGAACTTGGCATCTAATCTTTACTTTGTTTATTGCACTTTAGTCCCATTTATCATAGCTAAGGCCTAAGGGACATGTGATATTTATGTGAAATTTGAAAATTTAATTTTTTAACTATTTTAAATTAAGGATAACAATAGATTAGGCCGAACTTAGGTGGAGCGAACTTGACTTGATCCTTGTTGATGGAGCCTGGGGCTCCACCCAAGTCCCTATTGAGCCCAAGCCTAAAGCAGTTTTAGGCAGGTTCAAACCTTACCAGGCCAATAGGAGCCCTGCTTGAATTTTTAAATTAAAAATGTAAAAACAAAGTCGTTTTTTACAAAACGTCATTATTTTGTTTATAAAGGTGGGATTTTGGATCGAGTTAAATCTGAACAGCTCAAGCTCATGCCTGACTCAAGGTCTTAAGTGTCATTTCTCCTTGGGCCTAGGCTTATCGATCAACTTAGACATGACTCGGGCAAGGCCTAATTGCCATATCTGCTTCAAATTGATAGTGGTTAAGAAGTTTTGGTATGCAATGCATCACGAGAGTTACATGTGGCCTGGTCATAGTTGTTTGTCAATCTTAAATGGAAGTGGGACATATTATAGTTATGGTTTTTTTTCTAATTAATATCATTTTCAATGACTTTAAATGTTTAGGTAGAACACGTAGCCAGTTATTTAATCAGAAAGCATCGCTGCATGTTTCCCCACTACATTCAACTACTCACACTTCTTATCATGTTCGCATTTGGTTTTTCTTTTCTTTTTTATTACATTAGGTATCTCGGTTTAATCGGACTAATTTTAAGTCTTTAAGACCTCATCCCAATAGCTCTAGAGAATATAAATATGAAACTCTATGATCCTTCAGGTTTTTACGTAGCCTATGCACTTTTACTCACAAGGAGTCGTCACATATTTGATTGGTCAACTGCTGATTGATCGTTGGCCGTGCTCAACATTAGGTTCTCAGCAACCCTCGAGTTTTCTAGTAGCTTTAACTCCCATACTGCTGTTGGAAGCGAGGTGTTCATAATTAATCCGATCAAGGAGCTTTGTCCAAGGAACTAAAGGATCATTAATAGAATAAATATTTCATTTCTCCTTCTTTGACGTGACTCAAACTCAAGACCTTCTGTAAAGGAGAGCCTTAATTGAAAAGTTTAAACCATTAGGTATTAAACCCTTTTCACAAATTTCCAAGTTCAAGATTATGCACTTTTTTTTTTAATAATCGATTTGACCTAATCACTTAATCAGTTTACTATAATCCAATTTGTGTATTATTAATTAATTATTTGGTAATTAAGATTCCTTCGATCCCAATCCAACTGGAAGAACAAAAATAGAAAAAGGAGTCTGTGTCAGCAGACAACTAAAAACACCACTTTTAACCTTTTCAAAGATCGTTTTTTTATTCTTCGCTTCTTCTTCTCCAAGTCTCTTGCTTTAATTGAGGAATCCAACTCCTACCAAGGATCAACTTCATGGGTCCTCCTAAAACTGATCTTTAACATATGGGTCTCGGTTGAACTGGGTTTTGCGTGAATACAACATAGCGCCACGATAATGTATGTACCAGGTGTTTTGTGAACGGATTTAGGTGGTGGTTTTTTAAGTTGTGTTGGTCGGTTTTATGGTGATATTATGGTGGTGGGTTGAAACGCGTAAGAGGTGTTGATTTACGAGTTAGAGAGTGACCCTTTTGACGATGGCTAGGCGACATGGATGGCAACTTCCTCTCCATTCTTTTCAGGTATTTACTTTACGTTACACTCACTTTGCTCAAACAACTGGTTAAACGTGTGTTTCCACTTTCGAGATTTGGTTCTCACTCTCGCGTCGTGGAGTTCTTTTTCTTTCTGAAGTGGAACTACTTACTAAGGGCTGTTGGTTTGCCCGTGGATTTACTTTTGTTGCTAATCATGAGAGGTTGATTATTCGTTCCTTCTTTTTGTCTTTTCTTTTTTCCTTTTCCCCTTTGAATTTTCGTTCTTGAAGGTCTCTTGTATGCCACTATAATCATTAATTTTTCCCTCGTCTTTTTGTGTGATTTAACTGTATCCTATAAGGTATGAAGTGTGTGAATTGTTGAATTGCATGCTTGTTTTTCTCAAGTGTTAGCGTTTATAAGAAACGTGTAAAGTTATTGTTTAGTTCCGGGGAGTTGACTGACTCAAGAAAGAAAAGTAGAATCTAAAAGTTTTTACAAATTGAAGCTAGTTTTCACCCATGAAGAACATGACACTAGCCGGATTTATTTCCCTTCCCATCCTGGATCTTATGTTTCCTTGTTTTATATCCAAAATATGAGATTTTTTTGTATGCTGTGCTGAAGATGGTAGAGATCTGTGAAACTAAGAAATGAAAGGCCGCAATGCACATTGAAAGTTCTTCTTACGTTCATGCAATAGGCGTGGGAGTTATAAAAAGGAAGTAAAACTATTTGTCAAGGCTAAGCAGTGTTTTTTGACTAAGAAATGGAAGGTCATAGCACACACGGAGGGTACTATTTGAGTTCTTGCAATGAGCGTGAAAGTTATATGCAAATGACATGAACACTATTCATCAAGCTAATGTGTATTCATTTACTGGTGTTCTGCAATTTGTCGATGACAAAACTAATGCAAATGCGTCTACAACCTTATATCCACCCCAAAACTAGTTTTTCAAGAATTTTGGTTCCATTTTCTTATTAATTAATTTATTTATACAGCAACAATCTTTCCCTTTGTAGTTAGTGATAGATTGATATGTTCGTGTTCATGTATCACAGGTTGTAGCTATAACGATTTTCTTCTTACTTTCTGCTGCATATTATACCTTCTTTGCCCCATTTCTTGGAAAGGACATCTATGAGTATATAGCTACTGCAGTTTATTCTGTCTTGGTAAGCACAATCTCCTCATGGATAAAGTCTCTGTATTGTTCAATGATCATTTAGGAGTTCCTTGTTTACATTTCTTTTCCTTATGCTACATCTCCTTTTCTCCTTATGCTGGTCAAATGTCAGGTTTTGTCTGTATTCATCCTTTATGTACGGAGTACTGCCATTGATCCTGCTGATCCTGGAATTTTTCGCAAAGCTGATGAGACATGTCCCCATAGTTCAGATAAGGACACAGATGTGCCTGGTTAGTCTACTTGCAACATTAACTAAGGATTTGAACTTCTACATAGTCTTTTGCTTTTGATCTATTTTCCTCATCCTTTATATTCCTTAAAATCTCCAGTATTTGACTAGCAAAATGCATCTTCAATTGGTGCAGCTGGCAAAGTAAAATTAAAGGATGAAGGAATACCAGATAGACATGGCTCGAACTGGTGTTCAAAACTTGGAGGTCTCTTTTGTGGTCCTTTTGTGAAACAAGATTGCCGGAAAGATGATATTTTACAGCAAACACCTGAAGAGGAGGCGTTATTTTGCAGATTGTGCAATGCTGAGGTCTTTATTTTAAATTATTACGTTGCAGTTGAGTTTAGTGATCGACAACCACTGGCTCACTAAAAGAAAAAATGAGACAGGGAGAGAAGTAAGAAGCTTAGAAAAATGGAGAAGGAGAGAGAGAAACCATGAAAAAAATTGATTCATACTTAATCGAATTTATTGAGGCACATAAAATCTGATTTTTTGTATAGTTGCATTTTGATTTATTTTTCTTATCAAACCATGTAGAATTATAATAGTGCAAGTCTCTCTTTTTCAGTTAGAGCTTGCCTGTTGTGATAATCTTACTTTTCCCTCAGGTGCGGAAGTTCAGCAAGCATTGCAGAAGTTGTAACAAATGTGTTGATGGATTTGATCACCATTGTCGGGTACATTTTCAACGTCTCACCTTGTTCTCTTGAATTCATGAATCAAAATCCGAAATTATTGTTTATCCATAATCTAGTGGGGTGGATCACATTGCTCTTCTTCATCCACTACAGCAGTGAATTTTCTCTTTTCCAACTTTTACTTTCATCATCTTGTATTGGTTTTAGCATACCTTTAACCTGTTATAATATTCCATTGAACCTTGGTTGAGTAGAGAAACAGGGTCCATATTATTATCCTGTCATGTTGGATCCTCTTACATCAACTACATGCTTGTGCTCCCCTAAAAGTTGACAAGTTTTCACTCTCGTCCTTTTCTTTCCTTTTTGACATCATTCAGCTTCCTAAAGTTTTTCGAAATTTTGCAGTGGTTGAACAACTGTATAGGTAGGAAAAACTATGTCACATTTGTTTCCCTTATGGCAGTTAGCCTTATCTGGGTAAGGTTTTACATATGTATTTCTGTTTGGACATTCTTTAATCAATAACCGGTTTTACTCATAAGTTTAACTTATTTTGTGAATTTTCCTTTCGTGTCTATCAGCTTATTGTTGAACTCAGCGTTGGAATTTTTGTCCTTGTTCGCTGCTTCTTATATAGAAAGGGCATGGAACATCAAATAGCGGAGAAGCTTGGTGTTGGATTCTCTAGGCCCCCATTTGTCACTATAGTGGTACATTTATATCCTTTATCGATTTAGAGAAACTTGTATGATATTGTTTTGGTGAAAATTGACCGCACTTTTCAGAATGATTGACATTCATATACTTTCTTGGACGTGTTCATTATGACCAATGTAATTACCAAGACAACTTTTATTTGTATTTTACCTCAGTTGATCACAACCATAGAAAATCTCTGATGAATGCAGGCTATCTGCACAACATTGTCATTTCTAGCCACTGTACCTTTGGGAGAACTATTCTTTTTCCACATGATTCTTATTCGAAAGGTGTGTTTGTAAAACTTCTCTCACTGTCTGTTCATGTTTGAGTCTAGTTTAATCTTGCCAATGAAAAAACTCATTCCCGTTACTGTTGCAGGGAATCACAACATACGAATATGTTGTTGCCATGAGAACTCAAAGTGAACCACCTGGACCTTCTGAAAATGGAGGGGATCAGCAAAGTCTGCCATCTTCACCAACCAGCTCAGCTGTCACTGCCATTAGTGGACGAAGCTCTATTGGAATGAGCTTGCACTATAAGGGTGCTTGGTGCACCCCTCCTAGAATCTTCACAGATCACCAGGTACCACGAGATATTGAGAGACTTCTTTTTGTTTTATTTTTCTCAAAAGAAAAGCTCAATGTATTTGCAATCTGAGAGAAGTATTCTGAAGACGGCCTACAAGTTAACATTCATGAAGGAATGAAGATTAAGATTTAAAGCTTTTTACTTTCTTTAGCTGGAAAGTCTTTCATGCAAACTGTATAAATTGTGATGCTGAATTTGCGATTGGAATTTGTCATTGAAAATGCATGGTCCTTATGCGTACGGTGAGAGTCGAAGTAGTCATAAGCACTGTAAGAACTGAACATGAAATTGTAGTATCTACTTTCAGACGGCATGCCCTGCATCCTGTAACTTGCACCACAAGTTCCAGCCTTTAATAGTTATGTGGCTTCTTTTTGTATGTTTCTTCAAAGGAACACGGTTATACTTGATTGTTCTTTTTGGTTTTAATCAACAGGATGAAATTATTCCACATTTAGATCCAGGTCGCCAGCCATCCACAGTTGATCCGGACACGATGCAAGAAGCATACAAAAGTAAAAGATCATCACAGCGGCCAGTTCGAATCAGTGCTTGGAAACTAGCAAAGATGGATTCCAATGAAGCAATTAAAGCAGCTGCTAAGGCTAGGGCATCGTCATCTGTGCTACGTCCAGTAAACTCTCGACATCATTCGTATGACACTGATCATCTGTCAAATAGCTACGTCAGTGGGCGGAGCAGTCCAGGTATTGATCAAGGGGTTGGAAAGAGAAATTTTGTTGCTGAATCTTCAAGAATATCTGCTTCTTATCCTGCTAGCAATGCGAGTCATGCCAGCAGAGAAGACATTGAAGCATGCCACCAAAGCGTGAGTAATTTTAGTACTCGTAACATCTCCAACCTTATTGTATCCCCACTACAGCATCATCCATCAAACAGAGATCACTTTAACCCCATATATCAGCCATCAGCGCATCAGTCTCCTAGTTCAGCAAATGGGAGTACTCTTGAGGGAAATGTGACACAGATTCCTACCCCAAGAAATATTGGAAGTTCGAGAACTTCAGTTTACTGGGATCAAGAAGCCGGACGGTTCATGTCCTCTTCTTCTTCTTCCAGAGGCACACCTACTCCATCCCAGGTTCAAAGAACGGAGCTTTTGCATGCAGATCGATCTATATTTTTTGGGGGGCCTCTCCTGAACGAGCAGGTGAGCAGAGAGACAGAAGGTGGTAGCTCAATGGCCTCAGGTCTGAACAGAGGCTACTTGACTGGACATTATCGGTTAGGTAGATCAAATAGAGATGGACAACTTCCTGTGTTTGTTCCAAGTGATTCTCAGCAGAACCATTGCTCTTCTAGGTCGGCACAGAGAGAGCAGTAGAAATAGAGATTATTCATTGAACTTTCCAAAATGCATGCTACTTTTTATATAGTTTATGTAAATTTTCCATTGTGCTTTGAAGATTTCCAAATGGCATTCTTTTTCACATTTTAAAGAAGAAACACAACAAATAAAGGAATATCACACTTTGAGAATGGTTAATGAAAAGGAAAACGCCGTTGCCGGGGATCGAACCCGGGTCGCCCGCGTGACAGGCGGGAATACTCACCACTATACTACAACGACT
>JAOQMS010000002.1:112272-133000 GCA_027563885.1 Erythroxylum longipes | reverse complement strand
TCATGGATATTTGAAGGAAGAGGTATACTTAACTCCACCTGAAGGCTATACAAAGGCTAAGCCTGGCGAAGTTTGTCGACTACGTAAATCTCTCTATGGGTTGAAGCAGGCCTCAAGAGAGTGGAATGCAGAATTTACTAATCAATTGCTGAAATATGGTTTTGCACAATCAGCTAATGATTATTGCTTGTTTACAAAGTCTTCCGGCAGCTCTTTTATTGTTCTCATTGTATATGTGGATGATGTGTTAGTAGCAGGAACTAATGAGGATGACGTTGTTACTGTCAAGAAATTCTTGCATTCCAGATTTACCATAAAGGACTTAGGTTATGCAAAACATTTTCTAGGAATACAGATAACAAGGTCTGAAGCTGGGATCTTTATTTCTAAAAAAAAATATTTGTCTGACATTGTGATGGATGTAGGTTATACTGGTTCTAAGATTGCTTCCACTCCTCTGTCGCGGAATCATAAGTTTGATGATGTTTCTGCTCCCCTTGACGAACCAGAGAAGTATAGAAGACTAGTGGGACGTTTGTTATATCTGAATATGACAAGACCAGATATTTCCTATAGTGTTCAACAGCTGAGTCAATTTTTATGCAAACCATGTGAGACTCATTGGCAGGCTGCGTTGCATGTACTCAGGTATCTTAAGGGTACATATTCTCATGGTTTGTTTTATTCAGCTAAACCAGATACAGATATTGAGGTTTATTGTGATAGTGATTGGGCAGCTTGTCCTATTAGTCGGAAATCTTTGAGTGGTTATTGTGTTTTTCTTGGTGGATCCCTAGTTTCTTGGAAAACTAAGAAGCAGAATACTGTTTCACGAAGTTCTTGTGAAGCAGAATATCAAAGTATGGGTTCAGCAGTATGTGAACTCCAATGGTTGAGTTATTTGCTTCAGGATTTTCAGGTGACACTTAACACACCAATTCCCTTATGATGTGACAGCAAATCTGCTTTATACATCACTGAAAATCTAGTGTTTCATAAACTAAGCACCTGGAAATTAATTGTCATATAGTACGAAACAAGTTCAAGGAAGGTTTTATCAATCCCATGTATGTTTCGACTCATCTCCAGCTAGCTGATGTTTTGACGAAACCATTAAGCAATCCACAATTTGCAGTCATTATTGCCAAGTTAGGAATGGTTTCACAACCAATTCCAACTTGAGGAGGGGATGTTACGATATATTTATCTAGTAGTTAGTTTGTTAGCTAGGTGCTAACTGTAATACAGTTACTGACAGAGTTATTAACAGAATTAGTAGCAGTTGCGTATCAGTTACTAACACACTTGTATATAAACTCATGTACAGCTGATAAATGTACATACAAAGTTCATTCTACATTTTTTCTTCTTCATTGGCATTTCTATTATTCTCTGTTACAGATATCCCATGCACAGCAACTACGAAAACTCAACAAAAACACTAATGTTTCATCACCGAAATGTCAAAACAAAAGAGCTGCAACAATTTCAAGTACTCTGGAAATTTTCCACACAAACCACACTTATGGACAACCCCATAAAGTCAAGCAACCTTTGGAGAAAAAAACAGCTACAAATCTAGACAGAATCACACAAAATCAACTCCCAAAAATAGTTTAAGATCCACGAAATTCCAACTGTCAAGTCAACATGTTGTAGTTGTTTTTCCCTTACAAAAACAATGGAGTAGCAATTCAATTATTCACCCACAAGTGCAGAAACGCTGTTGCTAAGAATAACTCAATATAGCACGTAATTGCTCATATAAAAACCAAGAAAGTGCAGTTACACACACAACCATACTGCATGCTTTTTACTGCCAAAAAACCACACAAATTCAATCCAAAAGATCACATAAAACCCAACAAAAATGAAGCTGCAAATCGTCAATCATAATCCCCATAAATTCAGCTACCTTAGATAACCATTACGTACAAAAATAAGCCTCCCAAATATTGCTACAAAAATCACCAAAAATCTACTTCTTATCTTAATCAAGATATTGTGATTTGATTTTAATTAAATCCTATCATGATTAAGATTTTTATCTCAAATAAATACCATCGTCAAAAAGTCCCACGTAAAGTACAATACTTTTCATAATTAAATTCCGCAAATAACAAATGTGGCTATAAAGGCACATATATACTCTAATCCTACAAAAATTTGCTTTGTCTTTTTAAAATATCTTTAATCTAAATCTTTATTCACACCTAATGCTAATATACTTTATTGATTAATATGTGATTATCACATCAAAGTTGTTAAATGCAACTTAAAAATGAACAAAAATGCTAATTGAAATAATATATTTTATATAACATTATTATGTTTTTCAATTAATAAATAAGATATTTTAAATTTTTAATAAATTTGATTTAAAATAGGATGGATGAGTCCTACTGTGATTAATTTTGTATCTTTAGATAGAAGATAAACAATTTATTTCACTTTATTTACGTTAAACTTCTCCAAATATTATTTTTCTTTTGACAAATATCATAAATATTAAGGCAACATTTTTAAACAAATAATATTTGGTTATCTACCTCTTTCACGAAGATCATTTATTATGAAGTTTTATGTCTTCTTCTAGGGTACATCATTTGATTATCTATTTCTTTTAAGAGGACAATCTTTATAAAAGATTTAGTATTATGTAATGTTAAAAGAGTTCATAACAGTGATGTAATAAGTTTGTGTTTGTCCTAATCTTTTTCATACATTGTTAAACTAAAACTTTATGAAATGTAAAACTAACACAATTTTTTACTAGATTAAAAAAGATTTTATCATTTCTATAATCCAGATTAATTTAAATTTGTAAATATACTATTTTTAATTAAAATGTAATTACTACCATGGAAAGATTTTTCTGGGGGAAACTTTAAAAATAATAAAACTTTAAACTCAATAACAAGGAGTCTAAAAAGTAAAAACTAGTTAAAAAATTTAATTCCATGATTCCATTATTTATGTTCTTATTCACTACAACAAAATAGGATTTTGGCTGCTTTTTTTAACTACAATTTAGGTCAGTCTTCGGTAATACTTTTTAAGCAAAATACTACAACAAAGTAGCCTACTAGCTATGTCTCTTTTGGTGACGATTTAAAATTATAGCTAAAAGTCAAACTTTTAGCAATTGTTTTGAAAATCAAAGCTAAAAGTCTAACTTCTAGCTAAGTTTTTTAAAATCGTAGCTAAAAGTTACACTTTTGACTACGTTTTTTAAAATCGTAACTGAAAGTCGTTTGTAACAATACCAAAAAGTTGTGGTAAATTTTTTAATGCAAGTATATATTATCTCAGACAAATAATACAATATTGAAAAGAGTATTGTCAAACAAAGATTGTGTTTATTAACTACAAAAATTAATCCAATTGAAAAAAAATTGAATAATAAAAAATAATTGAATAAAAATATTTTAAAATATATAATTTGACAAGTTTATATAATATCACAAAAATTTTAAACAGTTTCGGCAAAAAGTTTGTAATTCTCATTATATTCAAAACATAATGACAATTACATTTTTGGTATATCTAGATTTGACAAGACTGGCTATGTATTTTTTTAAGTCATCCTTTGGTGACGATTTTTAAAATCATCGCCAAAGGATCAACATTTGTTTACGATAGGATCAACCATTGGCAGGATTACCCTTGCTAAAGGGTCATCTTTTGGAGACGATTTTGCAAATCTTAGCTAAATACTACAACAAAGAAACTTTTTGGCTACTTTTCTTTTGGCAACGATATGACAATTGTAGTTAAAGGTTGCACTTTTGGCTATGTTTTTTCAAAATTGTAGCTTAAAGACAAACTTTTGGCTACGTTTTCTACTATATTAAAATCTCCATTCTTCTGTTTTCATTTTTGTAACCACAAGTTTTTAGCTATGTGTTAAGAAAAGATGCAACATGATGGAGAAAAAACATAAACAAAAAACATATAAGATTTACATTGTTTGACCAATGTGACCTACGTCTCCGACCAAGGAAAGAGCAACATTATTCCATCAGAGAGAACTATTACAAGTGATAAAACCCTAGAACTGAATACATCATATATATACCTAACCGGTTTGTGTCACTCCAAAAAATACACAAATTGGGTCAAATTCATACAGCCCACTGATCTTTTTTTTTTCAGGTTGAACTCCCAAATATTCGGGTCATGTCATGATCTGTTTAAGATTCACCAAAAATTGAAGGCACTCAACAATTCTCCACCTTCTTCACCTTAACTTGAATTCTCTCAAATCACCAAACAATAAGAACAAACTCCTCCCTACCATTCATGCCCCTTAGGGCCTCAAACTATGCAAACATTCACTAAGTCCAAGCTATGCTTAAACTTCTTAATTGGTAATGGCTTAGTCAACATATCTGCTGGATTCTCTTAGTTGGTAACCACTTAATCAATTCCTTTTCCTTTATGACATCTCGTATAAAGTTCAGCCTAACATCAATATGTTTTGATCTCTCATGATAAACAGGATTCTTGGCCAAATCCAATGCACTTTGACTATCACAAAAAATGATAGGTCTTTCAACATTCAGTCTTAGACTATCAATAAGATTAAGCAACCATATACTTTCTTTAATCCCCTCTGTCAATGACATGTATTCCGCTTCAACGTAGACAAGGCAACAATAGATTATAGTGTTGCCTTCCAACTAACAGCACATTCACACAGAGTAAAGATATAGAATGTTGGGGATCTTCTTTTCACAAGATCTCCGATATAGTCAAAGTCAATATAGCCAACCAAAGCATCAATATCTTTATTAGCGCCATAGACCAAACAGATATTGCTCGTTCCTCTCAAATATCGCATAACCCATTTAACTATTTCCTAGTGAGATTTCTCAGGATCACTCATAAACCTGATTACTATACTGACTTTATGAGCTAAATTAAGCCTAGTACATACCATATCATACATTAGACTTCCCACAGCATTGGAGTAAGAAACTAGTCTTATGCAATGCTTCTCATCTTGTGTATTAAGTATTGTACTAGTATCAATTTTAAAATGTTTTGCCATCGAAGTACTTACTAGCTTGGATTTATCCATATGAAAAGATTGCAGCAACCTTCAATATATTTTTGTTGAGATACATATAGTAGACCTGCCCTCCTATCTCTCCAAATCTCCATACCCAAAATATTCTTGATTGCACCTAAATCTTTCATCTCAAACTCACTGTTCAACAACTTCTTTAAAATGTCAATTTCAACTTTACATTTAGCTGCAATCAACATATCATCCATATATAACAACAAATGTATATACAAATAATCTGAAAACCTCTTAGAATAGACACAATTATCAAACTGATTGCACACAAAACCATAAGAAATCATGAATGCTTCAAACCTATTATACTATTTCCTTAGTGACTGCTTCAGATCGTACAAGGATTTTTTCAGCAAATATACGTGCTCCGCTTTCTCATTGTCAAAGAACTCTTCTGGTTGTGACATATAGATATGTTCTTCTAGTCGTAGCTAAAGGATAGATCCATAGTTTTAGCTATCAAAACCATTTTGTCCACTAAAAATTCGTTTTCGTCAGATTGAAGACTAATTATGAAGCAATGTTTGAGTTTGTCTTTGTCTTCCTCCTCGCGTTCTAGTAGCTGCACCAATGGTCCATCATCATCCTTATCCACACGTCAATATTTGTCTTCGTCTAGACATCATTGTGTTCATCCTTCTCATCCACACCTGGTCTTTCTGTACTTTGTCCAAGTCTTATTGTAAGAGTATTGGATGATGAAGTGTTAAATTTTGTAAGATTGAGCCCAAATAAACTGAGCACATACAAGCCCAAATGAAGTTTTATCCTAAAACTAATTGATGATAGGATGAGTAACTCATTAGGCTTATATGCATGGTTAAGGCCATATATTCTTTCTATATAGGACAAACTCTCACTCAGATTTCAACATGAAGCAAATCCAACAAAGAATATTGAAGGTAAGCTTGCTAATCTAACCATGATTTTTCCATCCTTTTAGTTACTTTAGGTGGTTACGGCAATATTAATGATAGAAATTGTGATCAAGAGTTTGTGGAAAGAAAGAAGCTCTTATCGATCGTGAAAAAATTTGCAGCTATTAAGATCTTTGAATCTTTCAGTTTTCTTTTTCTCAAAGACTCACGGTGCTTGGTTTGATTTTGCATAAATACTAACAGGAGAAAAATAAAGAAGACAGTATGTTTACTTGGATCGATAGCATTGGGCTATCTACATCTAAGGATCAATCTCACACTTTGGTAGTCTACTAACTTCAATAAAAATGGTTACAAGAGATGAGTGTTTCGACAACACCTGCAAGAGTTTCTCTCTAAAACTCTCTAGTACTCTTAGTAAGTACTCTAGCACTCTCTCTAACTATTTTCTCTCTTGAGTGAGATAAGTGTTTGCATATATATCTCTCTGTGTTTAATGTTTGACTCCGGACGTGAAATATATAGAATCAGATGAGTCCCCCCTTTTGTAATGAGTTGTTTATTTTGTTAACTCTTTTAATTGTTCTGTTTGTGCCTTTCACGTGAGCTGCTCCATATGCTGCTCACGTGCTTCACTAATAATACACATGTTTTTTTGTTTTTGCTTTGCGTTTTTGCTACTCATTCAGATTGCCTCTCTTCTTCTTCGACATTTCTCTAAAGACTTCTTACACTTTCAACACATACCTAACCCTAAATCCCCAAATCTTGTCTCAGGTTGATGATCTCGTTGAGGGTTTATGAAGAATATGTGAATGTCTTCACATTCACTCCTTGTCTATGAATCTTCCCGTAGTTCATCAATTTTGGGCAATTTCAAAACCAAAACAAACCTTAGCCTTCACCAAAAGTGTGAGATCTAGTGGCGATAGTTGTCGTCTTCAAGGGGCTTCACTGATCTGCAGGTAATCTCTACAGAACATGAACTTTCTTGTTGTGACTATTTTTGTACCAAAATCTTATGGGTTGCTGTCTATTTTCTCTAATGTGAGCAGCCCTTGTAAGACTCGATCTTGTACGAAGTGGAGTCTCGCGTCCATATGTTTGGACCTTTCATGCAGAACAGGATCTTTGCTGAGGTATAAAGCACTTTGACTGTTTGTAAATATTGTTGCTTTTGTGATGTTAATGTTGATTTCTTTTATAATGCCTGATAGCTATAGTAGCTCTTTTACTCCTTCTGTAATAGCGTAGTATTCTGCTCTGTTGTAGATAATGAAACTACTGATTGTTGTTGTGATTCCAACTGATTATGTTTCCTGCTAATATGAAATAATAAGCTGACATTGATTTTCTTGTGTCTTTTTTTTATGCATAATCTACATCTACAAAACCATACAAGAAAATCTCACTGTGTTTAGTTAGTCCAACGTGTTGCCTTTTCATGCATCATCACTATCGATCACTCCAATCCCTCTCGTTGATCCGCATTCTAACTTTTGAAAACCATGAATAGGATAACTGTAGATGCTCTTGCATTAAAGCTCTACTTCTATTACTCTCTTAGCTATGAGCTCATTAGGATCTTGTTGAGATTAGATGGTTGATTTTCCTACATTCCTTTTAATTTAACATTTGTCACATATGGCAGAAGAATGTTCTTGATTGAGTGGAAGGCTTTTTACTTTTTTATTCTATTCTATGCTACTAAGAATTTAAACCTTATAGAGAAGCACGAACATGTTTTGATATGTTACTTGTTGTCCTCAATTTTGAATCTAATTCTTAAAAGTATTTCATCAATAGTAACCTCCTTGTTCTTCACCTGATTGCAACATGGCATTATTATAAGCTAGGACAGGTACTTCTTTAGTCATAAACTTTATTCTTGAAATATTGTTGAAATCTCATAATCAAAATAACTTTTTGGTGCAGGAAACACTTCTTAACCTATTGCTTCATAATTATCTACATTACAATTTGTATGATCAGGCCAGAGAAGCTAAGATCAAAGGCCCCACAGTTTAAAGCTCATTTAAACCATTAGGCAGGTTTTCACTTTTTAACTATAAGAAAATATAGTCTTTTGTATGCAGCATACTAATGATCATGAAGTTGTAGTGTAATATATATGGTGATCAAAACCCATTCACAGTAATAAGGTGTTGAATGTATAAATACTATGAACTATACTGAAAACCAGTTTTTTTAACACTAAATTTCTCGACCAAAATTGTTCTTTAACACTTAATCTTAAACAAATTCTTGGAGGCATACATTTGCTTCTTGGCATTGACCTTTTTCTCTTTTCTTAAATTGTAGGATTAAAGTTGCTTTCCAGATGTTGACATTATTTATTTCTGCTGCATTAATATTATGAATGTTTAAATATATTAAGGTTATTCTATCTTAGGACATTTGTTTATGAACATATTAAACCACAAGTGAATGGTATCTAAGGAGACATATTCCACTAACGAACCACATATTGCCTTTAACTCGCAGATTGCCTTTTGCCTTAACATGCATAACCAGGTTGTACACGCACTTAGGTTTCCTCTAAATTTTTGAAAGGGGAAGGAAAGTGCTGAGAAGAGGACAAAGAGACAGTAACAGGAGCTTGCAAAACACATAGCTGAAAAGGACGATGATGAGTTCTAGGAAATCTTTTGCTAAAGTTGTTTCCTTTCACCATGAAAATGCCCTTCAAGTAATGATAGAGTATTGTATGTCTTCCTTACAAGGAACTATGGCCTAAGATTTAAATTGTTTTCTCGGATAAAAATATCCTTGATAGCTTGTTAACTTTCTCTGAGACTTTCGTACTAACTTGAATTTGATCACTTTGGCAACATATTTGTGATTATCATCTTTCCAAGAAACCATTAGTTCCTTTCCATGCAAATGAGGTCGATAAAGCTGAAAAATATTTACACCTCAATGGTTATAGTTGGACAGTTATAGTTCCCTTACTCAACCTAGGTTTTAATCAAGATGGCCTCTATACTGAAGTATTGATTAGCATCGATGTTCAGAATTCTTCTTGACAATTTCCATCCAATGTTTCTTGGTTGAGTTAACTTCCATCTGCTTTCAAGTAAGCATTCATTACACTGAAAAATTGAACAGTTGAGAAGTTTTCAACTAAAATATTGATGGAACTCCCTTAAAATTTCACCCAGGTAATGTCTGTTAAGTTAGATCTTGATTTGAAAAATATTAGAATATTCATATATATCCTCCGTTGATCCTCATTTGACTTGTGTGAATTCTTCCCTTCAGGAGGGAATGAAGTTTCAGATGTATGGAATGTTGGCATTAATGGTATCAACCTTGGCAGTCCTTATTGCTCATTCTTTGTAATAATTCTTATTGTTAGTTATTATAGGGGAAAGATGCTATTCATGTGTTGGTTTTGCTGTATGATTTTTAGGTGTGTGAGTTGGTGAACAAAGACAACTTCTTGTTCCACCATTGATGGGGTATGATATTTATTATCTCTAAATGTATTATACAGAAAATGCAATTTCTCTTCATTTCTTTCTTCTGTGGGTCAGTCCATTTGTTCATATACAATTAATGGTGATGTAGTTATAGGAATAAAGGATATGGCATGAAGAATATGCCACCAAACTCTTGGCTGGTATATGGTATTGAGTTGGTTAAAGTCCATTGATTAATCAATTTTGATGTGCTTCACCAAAATGAGGAATATTAGTGAAATATGTTTTCCAGAAGCATAAGAAGTCAAGCAAAAAGCATAATGTCATAATGATTCTATAGTTCTAATACTAGGAGAACCAAAGCATTTTGGCTATTGTATACATTGAACAAACTAGATATAAGATTGGAGAACTCTAAGTAGGATTAGTTTTTGCTACAAACATCTTTGCATAGTTAAAAGTCTTGCTACAGACGGGTATTCAATATTCATAACATTTTATAATTCCAAACTAATCACTTAAGTAAAGGGAGGCTTTTGTTTCCTTTGCTTTCTGGAAGTTACGTAAAGTTTTGGTGAGTTTGAAATAAAAGCAGTACTTGTGCCTTGAAAAAAGAGTTATTGCCACTCCTGAGGTGCAGGAACTAATATATTTTATAGAAGATGTCATTCAACTTGATCATACAAGTTTTTTTTGTTTTATTTTTTGTATTATGAGAATTTGTTAAATTATCAATTTGCGCTTATTTTATACTTTATTATCTTTAATGTGTTGAAATTATTATCCGAAATTAAGGGAATTATCTTATAATTGTTTACAGAAGATTTTCAAGACCTTAGAGACGAAATTGAATCAAAAAGATGCAAAAAAATGAAGAAAATCCAAAATTCCAAATCTGGTAGCAATTTAGTGACTAGACGTGGCCACGTGCAAGGATGAAGACAAATTCTTCAGATTTTGTTTCAAAGTTCAAATTTGAGATTTTCAAAATCTTTAAAGATTATATTGCCATCTTTTAAGGGGATTGACCACCTGAAATTGGGGGATACGTTATCTGCTGAATATCACGAAAAAGGAGAGAGAGGAAGGACCGAAAAAGCATAAAAGAGAAAGATTTTTACTGTTCACGCAGCTTTTGTTTTCTAGGATAGTTTACACTTTTCTGCAGCTTTTTCTGCCGGTTTTTCATTAGGATAGAAAGCAAAGGAAACAAAAGCCTCCCTTTACTTAAGTGATTAGTTTGGAATTATAAAATGTTATGAATATTGAATACCCGTCTGTAGCAAGACTTTTAACTATGCAAAGATGTTTGTACTGTGACATTTTTCTGCATTTTCTTCTGGTTTTTCAACAGCCACTTTAGGAGTAGTGTTCTACGTTTTTTTCTGCAACTTTTCTTCTTGCTTTCGACAGCTATAGTTTTTCATTTTTCTATAGTATTTTTCTATATGTTCTCGAAATTTCTAGAAAAACTTGGGATGGAGACAATATATTTGTTATTTCTTTTATGTTCAATTCCATTATGAGTAGCTAAATCTTTTTCTTGGTTTACAGAATCCTAGTTATTGAACTCTGAATGTTGTGAGACTTTTGTTCTTGGTTTCAATTGGTTTATCAGTCAAGTATCAATTATTTTTCTGGGTCATTATTTGATTGTTTGATTTTACAACTAGGTGCACAACTAGTTTGTGATTTTAGTCAATCAATTGCTAGATTAAATAGGTTGACGTTCAATTCTTTTAATCAAAAGTAGCGACCAGGATTTTCGTCTACTACGTTAGGGACAGGATTCTAGGAAAAATAATTGTCTAGGCTAAATATGAATCGTATGTCTATTGTCTAGTTTGTCAATTTTCTTGGTTTGTAAAGCTATTGATTAATTAAATCTGAGATCGTATCCAGATTATTAATTAATAAGGGTTAATTCAAATACATGTTTTGGTTAACTAAACATAAGAGAAAATAGGTAAAGAAATTTATCACGACAAATGCTTAACTGATAAATTGGTTATTTTTAGTGTCGATGATTAATGCAAGTTCAATAATAAAGGAGACCGGAAGCCAAGATTTGTTCTTATTGATTGTTATATTTTCATTGTTTTGCTATTTGTTATTTTCCAATTTCGTTTTCCATTTAAATTTTGTTTAAGTCGTAATTTAAATTAAGCCCCCCCCCCATTTCATTACTTTGTTTTGCTTTGAATTCGTTATTCCTTTACCGTTAAGATTCCTTGTGGGAACGATATCCACTTACCACTACTACATTAATTTGTATTAACGAAAGTTGGTTTCTTTTTAATTTAGGTGCAGGCGACAGCATTACCAAATTTTGGCGCCATTGCTCGGGAATTTTTAACGGTTTATATACGTTACACGTTCAAATCAATCAGAGAATTTGCAATACAATCCTGAGATCAAGAAGACAGCGAAAAGACTTCGGAAACAGACCAAATTTCAAAAAGAGACGTAGAAAATGGATAGAATAGCAGCAAACCGCACTCTTCACGAACTAGCCGCACCCACAGATGCGCAACAGCCTCATTGCATCAATTTTTTGAATTTAGGTGATAACAATACTTTTGAATTAAAATCTGGGCTGATTCATTTGTTGCCTATTTTCAGGGGTTTACTGGGAGAAGATCCATACAAGCACTTGAACGAATTCGACATAGTTTGCATGGGAATGAAGCCGACGAATGTGACAGAAGAGCAGACTAAGCTAAGAGCCTTCCCGTTTTCTCTAAAGGATGATGCTCAAAAGTGGTTGTACTATTCAGCGGAGAAAACGTGCAAACATGGGCTGAAATGAAAAAAAATTTCTTCGAGAAATATTTTCCAGCATCAAGAGCAGCCAATATTCGAAAGGAGATTTGCGGAATTCGACAACATATGGGAGAAACACTTTACGAATATTAGGAAAGATTTAAAAAACTTTGTGCTAGTTGCCCACATCACCAAATAACTGACCAATTGTTAATTCAATATTCTTATGAAGGTCTTTCGCTCATAGATAGGAGTATGATTGACGCAGCAAGGGTGGTGTCTTAGTTGATAAAACGCCAGCGGCCGCAAGGGAATTGATTGCGAACATGGCTTCTAACACTCAATAATTTGGAATACGTACCGGCCATGGATCAAAAGTTGTGAATGAAGTGAACGTGAGCACGCTGGAGAAAAGATTGGATGACCTCACTTCTTTGGTGCGACAATTAGCGGTTATGAAGAAAGAAGAAGCAAAGGTATGTGGCATATGTTCAATGTTAGGACATTCAACTGATTTATGTCCGATTTTGCAGGAGGAAAACACACAACAGGTGAATGTCGTGGGAGGATTTGCTGGGCCGAGTCAAAGAAAGTACGACCCATTTTTCAATACCTACAATCCGGGTGGCGCGATAACCCAAATTTGCGATATGGGAATCCTCAAGGACAATAAGCGACGACCACGAATTTACAGCAGTATCGGCAACCATATGTGCCTCGGTAAAATCCAAATATAACATCAAATATCGAAGGTAAGTCCTCTTTGGAAGATATAATTCAAACTTTGACTGCTAACACTTTGACGTTTCAGTGGAGTACGGAAGCAAGTATCCGTAATATTGAAAATCAACAAAGGAACCTTGAGAATCAACAGAGAAACATCAAAAACCAGATCAGTTAGATGGCAACTGTCATAAATCGATTGGAGGCATGAAATTCTGGAAATTTTCCAACACAACCGGAGATTAATCCTAGATAAAGTGCGAAGGCTATCACATTGCGGAGTGGTAAGGAACTTCAGGAACCACTTCCGAAAAATTCCAGAAGAGAGGTAGAGGAAGAAATCATGCAACCAGCACCTTCACAAATAGACTTGATGCAAAAAGAGGTGCAAAGCAAGGTGCTCCCGCCTCCTTTCCCGAGTCGATTTGCAAAAGCGAAGAAAGAAGAATAAGAGAAGGAGATTTTGGAGACTTTCCGAAAAGTTTAGGTAAATATTCCTCTCCTTGATGCAATTAAACAGATTCCACGATATGCTAAATTCCTTAAGGAGCTTTGTACGTCAAAGAGGAAATTAAAATTTGATGAGAAAGTACAATTGGGAGAAAACACGATTTTGCAAAAGAAAAAGCTTCCACCGAAATGTCAAGATCCAGGTATGTTTACTATCCCATGCCAAATTGGTGATTTGCGGATTGAAAGAGCTATGTTAGATTTAGGTGCGTCCATAAATGTTATGCCATATGAGGTGTATAAATCTTTAAAATGTTGGACCTCTTAAAGAAACTAATGTAGTTATTCAATTAGCGGATCGCTTAAATGCTTATTCGAAGGGTTTGTTAGAAGATATATTGGTTCAAGTAGGAAATATGCTTTTTCTAGCTGACTTTTATATTTTGCAGATGGGCACCGATGATACATCTTCTTCCACTCCGATTGTATTTGGCAAGCTGTTTTTGAAAACAACTAGAACAAAAATAGATGTTCATGATGGATTTTAACTATAGAATTTGACGGTGACTTAATTAAGTTCAATATTTATAATACCATGAAAATTTCGGATGATGAACAGTCTATTATTTCTGTGGATTTTATTGATACATGGGTGTAGAAAAATTGGATTTTGGAAGACCAAGTTGGGTTTGGAATAATCCTTGAAGGAAGAAACATGTCACAAGGAGTTGAAGAGACATTACTATTTAAGGGACATATGGAAAATACGTTAACTTGTCCAGAAGATGAGGAACCTACGTTATGTGGTGAACCAATGGAGACGTCATCTTGCATGGAAACAATCGAACCACCTCTTCAGTAGTTAACGTCCATTGAAATGCCCAGAAGCTTGCGCAAGTTGTTACCGTCATTGATTAGCCCACCACCATTGGAATTAAAAAGCCTACCTAGTCATTTGAAATACATATTTTTAGGTGAGAAAGATACATTACCTCTTATTATTTCTAATCAACTTTCGGATGTGCTGGAAAGTCAGCAGGTTAACATGCTAAATGAGAATAAAGAAGCTTTCGGTTGGACAGTAGCTGATTTGAAAGGTATTAGCCCCACTCTCTGCATGTATCAAATTTTGATTGACGATGAAGAGAAGGAAGTAAGGCAACCACAACTTCGTCTAAACCCACCTATGATGGAAGTGGTGAAGAAAGAGATTTTGAAGCTTCTTGATGCAGGCATCATTTATCCAATTTCAGATAGTAAATGGATAAGTTTGGTCCAGGTAGTACCAAAGAAAACTAGTGTGAATGTGATTGAAAATAGCAATGGTGAGTTAATACCGACTCGTGTTCAAAATGGTTAGAGGGTATGCATAGATTATAGGAAGTTTAATTCAGTTACTAGAAAAGATCATTTTCTGCTTCCATTTATTGATCAAATGCTTGAAAGACTTGCAGGTAAATCTCACTATTGTTGTTTAGATGGCTATTCAGGATACCACCAGATTTTGGTAGCACCCAAGGATCAAGAGAAGATAACCTTTACATGTCCATTCGGCACCTTTGCTTACTGACGGATGCCATTTGGATTGTGTAACGCACCCGCGACTTTTCAACGATGTATGGTAAGTATTTTTTCCAATCTTGTGAAAAATTGCATGGAAATTTTTATGGATGATTTCACGGTTTATGGGGAGTCCTTCGAAACGTACATTGTCAACTTTGAAAAAGTGCTTAAACGTTACATTGAAACTAATTTAGTTTTAAATTATGAAAAGTGTCATTTCATGGTAGATCAAGGCATTTTTTTGGGCCATACTGTTTCGTCGAAAGGAATTGAAGTCGATAGGGCTAAGATAGATGTTATTCGATCTTTATCTTACCCTGTGAATGTGCGGGAAGTCCATTCTTTTCTTGGTCATGTAGGACTTTATCGGCGATTTTTCAAGGATTTCTCCAAAATTACGCAACCCATGTGTAGATTGCTCCAAAAAGACGTGAAATTTGATTTCGACGAGCCCTGCAAAAATGCGTTTGACGAACTCAAAGAGCGATTGACTACATTGCCGATTATTCAACCACCGAAATGGGACATGCCCTTCGAGTTGATGTGCGATGCTTCAGATTATGCAGTTGGCGTCGTGTTGGGCCAAAAAGTGGACAAGGTACCTCATGTTATTTATTATGCTTCTATGACACTTAATGATGCCAGAAAAATTATTCTACGACGAAGATGGAGTTTTTAGCGGTCGTCTTTAGATTGGAAAAGTTTCGGTCATATCTATTGGGGACAAAAGTAATCATCTATTCAGACCATGCAGCTCTAAAGTATTTGGTGAACAAGAAAGAAGCCAAACCAAGATTGATTCGATGGATTTTACTGCTTCAAGAATTTGATTTGGAAATCCGCGATAAAAAAGGAGCTGAAAATTTAGTGGCCGATCATCTAAGTAGAATCACTTCGGGTAATGAATCTGATGTTCTTCACGACAAATTTCCATATGAGAGTCTCTTTGCAATTCAATAGGTAATTCCTTGGTATGCGGACATAGTTAACTTTTTAGTAACTAAGTCTTTACCTAGTGATTTATCTAGAGCTGAGAGAGATAAAATCAAGCGAGAGGCTAGATATTATGTTTGGGATGAGCCTCACCTTTGGAAATTTTGTTCTGATTAGATTGTTCGAAGATACGTTACAGATGATGAAATTCCATCTATTTTACATTTTTTTCATTCATCTGTTTGTGGGGGACATTTTGGTCCTAAAAGAACTACTCGGAAAATTTTAGAATGTGGACTGTTTTGGCCTAAGTTATTTTATGACTCTTATATGTTTTGCAAGTCTTGCGATCGTTGTCAAAGAACAGGTAACTTGGGATCGAGGAGTCAAATTCCACTTACGAACATTCTGGTATATGAAATTTTTTATGTTTGGGGAATAGACTTTATGGGTCCTTTCCCTTCGTCTTTCGGTAAGAATTACATTTTGTTGGCAGTGGATTATGTTTCGAAATAGGTCGAAGCTAAGACTACTTTATCTGAAGATGCTAAAACTGTTACTGATTTTGTTAAATCAAATATTTTTGTCGAGTTCGGGATGCCTCGAGCTATTATTAGTGATCGAGGAACCCATTTCTGCAACAAAATTTTTGAAGCTTTGATAAAAAGATGTGGCATCACACACCGAGTCTCTACCGCCTACCATCCGCAGACAAGTGGGCAAGCTAAAGTATCCAATAGAGAGATCAAGTCCATACTCGAAAAAGTGGTGAATCCAAACCGAAAGGACTGGAGTCTACGATTAGACGATGCTTTGTGGGCATACCGAACTGCGTGCAAAACCCCTATCGGCATGTCGCCTTACAGGTTAGTTTTCGGTAAGCCTTGTCATTTACCTGTGGAAATTGAGAATAGAGCCTAGTGGGTTGTGAAGCAGTTGAATATGGATCAATTGGAGGTTAGTAATAGTAGGAAGTTGCAACTGCAAGAATTAGAGGAGATTCGTAATGATGCATATGAAAATGCGAAAATTTATAAGGACAAAACTAAAGCTTTTCATGATAAAATGATTTCTAGGAAGCATTTTTCCATAGGACAAAAGGGTCTTCTTTATCATTCAAAGCTTAAGTTATTTCCAGGAAAATTACGATCTCGTTGGCTTGGACCGTTTATTGTTACTAATGTTTTTTCTCATAGTGCGGTAGAAATTCAAAGTTTAGATACCTCTAAGGTATTTAAAGTTAGTGGACATCGCCTGAAACCATATTTTGAAAACTTTTCGGTCGAGCGAGTGGAAGAAATAGAGTTGGCAACCCAACCTATTTCTAACTAGGTAAGTAACGAAAATTGTCCAGCTAATGACTTTAAAGAAGCACATTCGGGGAAACACGTAAATTTTCAGGTTTGTTCATGTTATTTATTTTCTGCAATTTTTATTTTCGTTTCATCATGTTTATTTATTTATTTATTTTGGAAGTTCACTTTACATTTTAATTTTTGTTTTTATTTTTACATTTTTTTACAGAATACAAAATTAATTAATTTAAAATAGAAAAAATTTGGCTACTGCCACTTCTTTATTTTCCCTATTTGCTTTACCCAAATTTATTCTCTTCTTCTCTAGTGCCGCTATTCTTCACCATTATCCCTTAATCAATCAATTTCTTTCCTTTCACAAGAAACTTACGCCAATCTCACAAGACCCAACACTCATCTACGACTGACCCACCACTCACACTTATCGATTTTTTTTCCATAGTAGCACCAATCTCCCAAGTACCCACTCCTTCCATTTTGTCTTCCCGTATACCGATAGTGTAAGTCTTGCAAATTTTCGAAAACCCACCATCCTCCTTCATCGAAATCGTCAACTCTCACTTTCTCTTCACTGCAATGTTGGTTACTTCACTCATTCACGCATACACTGTTCATGTATTCACAAAATTTTCTTCTTCCTTGTTTCAATTTCAGGTCTGCAATCAAATTCAACATGAAGATTCACAACCATCACTCATAGAGGGACTGAAATAAGGATTGCATGCCCAGTGTCGTGGAAAGGAGGAACAACAAACCATACCCACCAAGTGTCTGACGAATTGCCTCAACAAAAACCCAGCTCTTTTCTAGATGCCTACCAACCCAGATCCATTCATCCTAGACGCCGGATTTCCATAAATAGAGAAGCATTCTTTTCCCTCTTCTTTTATACTTTCGCTTCTTTATTTTTACGTTATAACATTGAGGACAATGTTGGTTTAGGTATGGGGGAAAGAATTGGAGTTTTGTGTATGACTATTTTTTGGTTTTTGTTTGATTTTTGTTGATTTTTGCCTGATTGTTGTGTTGTGTGTTAAACCATGAAGCTTTGTCATATTAGTTTGGATGAGATTGGGTACATGCATGACATTAATTTGGGCCGAGTGAGTTTTAATGTGAAGCATGTTGATTGATTGCAATAACTGATCTTATGGGCTTAGTCTAAATTTTGACATGTGGTGAGGAGGTAAATTGTGAAATTAAGGTGAATTCTGGAATTGAACCTGTGAGCGAAGTTTGAGCCTAAATGGCATCATCTTTATGTCATACTATTTCTTTGAATTGTGTGATGCTCCTCTATTCATGTTGCCTTCAGAACTTGCATGGAACCGATTTGAATTTGTTTGATCACATAGGATATAGAAGTGATTAAGGCCTTCCTTGTTTTTACACCTTTAGCTTAAAAAAATTGACCCACCTATTTATTTTCCCTTTGCAAACACTTTTGAGCCTTTATCCTTATTTTTCAATCAATCACCTTATTTTAAACCCCAAAAGCCCCATTAGCCTTACCCTATCACAAGTTGAATGAAGCATTGGGTAATATGGGACTTTTGTTCTATATTATGTTCTGAGATATTTTTATAGGTACTTCTACTTATGTGTTATTATTTTCTCTTGTTTTTATTGCTTTCCTTTGTTCTTAACACTATTTGAAAAAATAAGAAGAAAAAAACAAAAAGAAGGAAAAAAACAAATAACAAAACAAAATCAGAAAAAAACAAAAGAGAAAGAATACAGTATAGTGGTGCTAGTGAGTAATGAGTAGTTGTAGTCCTTTTCATTTATGTTTCTCTCAGAACTTTAGTTTGTGTATTCCTTTTTACTTGATGCTTTATGAATGCTTGTGATAAACCGTTGTCCAAATTTTTACCTCACCCGTGAACCTAGCCCCATTACAACCCAAAATAAAGTCCTTATGATCTATTAGCTCATGTGATTTGAATGAATGATAACTGGTGAAATTGCAAGCCCATGGTAGTGCAACATGTTAGAGTGAGATATAAGAGAAACACTTCGCCCTCAAACACCTGAGGGTAAGAGAGAAATCCGTGAGAAGAATTCATCTTGATTTCATGTTTGCTTTCAAACAAAGATGTCTTATTTTGACTTCGTTTATTTGCATTGGTGAAAAGCGATTATGATATGTGTTGCAACTTAAGTCTTACTGGTCCAAGTTAATGGATTGTGTGCACTTGATCTTGTGAAGAATGAATTGACTGAGTGTAGTGGTTTGACGTGTTTGCTCAAGGGCGAGCAAAGGTTAGGTGTGGGGGAATGTGTTAAGTCATCAATTTTGCACGTATTTTGCACTTAAATCTCTTTAATGTGTTGAAATTATTATTCAAAATTGATGGAATTGTCTTATAATTGTTTGCAGATGATTTTCAATACCTTGGAGATGAAATTGAATCAAAAAGATGAAAAAGAAACGAAGAAAATCCAAAATTCTAAACCTGGCAGCAAAGTAGTCATTAGACGTGGCCACGTGCAAGGATGAGCAAGATTCTGCAGAGTTCATTTCAAAATTTAATTCCAGAATTTTCATAAACTTCAAAGATTAGACTTCTACCTTATCAAGGAGATCTGCAACTTGAAGCAGGATAAAGATTATCTGCAAGAGATTACAAGAAGGAAAGGAAAGAGAGAGAAAAAGACATTAAAAATAACAAAAACGTGAACAGTGAGAGGTGTTACTGTTCACGGCACTGTTCATAGAGATCTAGGAGGAGTCTTTTATTCGGGAGTTTCTTTCTTTTTCTTCAGACTGGGACGCACAGAGAAGGGGGAGTCTAAAAGTTTCTGCATTATTCTTTACTGGAAGATTTTCGGCAGCCACTTTATGTTGGAGCCCGTTCTTGGACCGCAACTTTCATGCAGAATATCATAGAACGTAAGCTTTTTCCAATACCAAACACCTTGACCATTATCGGGTCATCTTCTTAAAGCTCCCCTTTTAAGTTCAGCTCAGCTCTTCGAATAGTCGACTACTCCATTCATCCACTTCAACCCAAGAAACCTCAAGGAATAGCGTTGGCGAGTCCATACTTTACATATATATGTGCTTCGGGGTTGTTAGTATAACTTTTGTTATAGATATCCAATTCAAGGTTTCTTTGGATAGTTTGAAAGAGGATTACAATATCTGCAACTTTCATGAAGACCTCAAAAGCCAATTATATCTTCTGGAGGGTCAAAAATAAGACAGAAGATAACCATGAACAGCAACCCAGACGATATCGTGAACAGTAACACAGAGGAATCCTTGTGAACAAAAACACAGACGAAGTCTGTGAACAATAACACAGATGGATCCTGGTGAACAGTACCACAGATAAATCCTTGTGAATAGTACCACAGATGGATCCTTGTGAACAGTACCACAGACGATACTCTTCAACTAAATCACTTCTTAACTCTTTCTTATAATCCTTGGCCTATGATCTATCCTCTGTGGTTGACTTTTATCTTCTGTGTTGACCCCTGATCGTCTTTAGTCTATCCTCTGTGTTCTTACGTCATCACAGACGATACTTTTACTCTTGATTCATCCTTTCCTCTGTGTTCTGACGT
>JAOQMS010000002.1:70784-112172 GCA_027563885.1 Erythroxylum longipes | reverse complement strand
ACTTTGATTGAGATTTTGACCCTGTTAGAGGTTGAATTTGCTTTTAAGTTCTTCATGAAAGTTGTATATTGTGTTTTTATCTTTCCATTGATATAAATCATGGAATTTTTGAACAATGGAATAGGAAGTTATAATTTTTAGAAGTTGTGTTCCTGTTTAAGATGAGATTTACAGGACAAATACTTTGAAGTACATTTTGACCCCTATAGAGGTGGATTTTGTCTTTGAGTCCTCATAGGAATTGTAGGTCTTTCTATTATGTTTCTGTTGATACCAAATTTGTCAAATTTGGACTCCTGAGTGAAAAGTTATGCATTTGGGAAGAAGAGAGGAAAACAAGTGAAAAAAATAAAAAAAAATGGCAGTCAGAGTAGGCAAGGAAGCTGGCCCTTGCGAGCGCGAATTGAGTGATATGAATTGAAGTGTTGCATGAATTGAGTGAACAATCGATGATGGTTACCTCATTGAGTTCGTAAAACTCACCAAAATTGCAACGTTATTTTTCAGGACCGAGAGTAGACTCCTAGCTTCAGAGAGACTTTTCCAGCCGTGTAGATTGTGACTGGCAAGAGAAGTCATGGCTCAAAGGTCGGTCAGCTGGGACTTTTGGATGACTTAGATAGATAGCATTTTGTACTAGGGTATTGGATTGATGTACAGACAGTAAAGGATGATAGATGTGTAAACTTTTGATTTTGATGGAATGAAATGAGGAAGAAGTTGATTTTAAACATATTGTGGTTTTCTATTAATGCTTTATTGGTAAAATTGATATGATGCCATGTGGAATGAATGTAGTGATCGTACGTAACTCACCCTTATCATAAGATATATATACCGGAATGACCTGCGGGTATCCTGGTGCGTACCCAACGGTAAGGGGGTGCTACATTTGGTGATCTAAACTAACCATGAGAGCCTCAGACGCCTTTACAGTAGTGACTTCATACCTAGCTCTAGAAAAAAAGGAGTGACAAAATTACTAGGACTCGAATATGAGATACAATTTCGCAATGGGAAGGAGAACAAGGCTGCTCATGTCTTGTCTTGGATTCATGAAGACTCAAACGTTACTGTAGGTACAAGTTTTGCCATTTCTGCAATAGATCCTACTTGGCTTAATGAGGTGGCCGACAGTTACAAGGGAGATCACTTCGCTAAGGAGTGTATAGCCGCCTTGTTGGTTGACCCTAAAGCTTGTATTGGCTATAGCTTCTCACAGGGCATCCTACGCTTTCATAACAAGGTCTATATGGGAGAGGGCTCTGATCTAAGGTTGAAATTGGTGTAGGGAATACACGCCCCAGCTATTTGAGGCCACTCAGGGATTTAAGCTACTATTCGTAGACTATGGCAACTGTTTTAGTAGAGAGGGCTCAAAAAGGATGTTATTCAGTGTATGCAGCAATGCGACATGTGCCAGCAATGCAAAGCCGAGCATTTGCCCTACCCAGGATTGTTGTAGCCATTATCTGTTCCAGCCCAAGCTTGGATTCACATTTTCATGGATTTTATCAACGGTCTGCCTAAATCCCAAGGAAAGGAAATCATCTTAGTAGTGCTTGATCGATTTAGTAAGTTCGACCATTTCCTATTGCTCTCTCATCTGTTTATAGCACCAGATGTTGCTCGGGAATTCATCACCCATGTTGTAAAGATTCATGATCTTCCCTAAAGCATTGTCTCTGATCAAGACAAAATTTTTACTAGTTTATTTTGGACCAAGCTCTTACGCTTGATGGGAACAACTCTATCACATTCTTCCGCGTATCACCCTCAAATTGATGACCAGACAGAGCACCTGAATCAGTGCCTAGAAACCTACTTACGTTGCATTACTTTCATACAATTGAAGAAATGGGCACAGTGGATTCCCACGGCTCAACGGTGGTACAACACCAAATACCACTCCTCTCTTAACATGACTCCGTTTGAGGCCATGTTCGGATTCTCTCCTCTGCATATATCATTAGTGGTGGAATCATAGGTGCACGTGGTGATTGTCGATGAATTCCTCCGGATCGACAACACATGCAACATGTTTTAAAGGGCAATTTGTTTACGGCCCAATAACGAATGAAGCAGATAGCAGATCGTCATCGCACCGAGCGCATGTTCCAGATATGGTGTACTTGAAACTCCAACCTTACAGGAAAACATCATTAGTAGCGGTTAGAGTTACCTGCAGGAGCTACCATACACCCCGTCTTCCACGTGTCCCTTTCGAAAGACAAATTAAGGTTGCCTACATGAACTTCACCTACCCTGCCTCCAATTGTAGATAAAGGGACCATATGTTTTGAGCCACTACAAGTGCTGCAGAAGAGAACGACGGATCGTAAGGGAGTTAATGTAGAACAATGATTGGTACAATGGGTCTTATTAAGCCCTACAAAATCGACTTGGGAGGACGCTTGTGAGATCCGGAACCAATTTCCTCATTTCTCGCCTTGAGGACAAGGTGGCTCTTAAGGTAGGGGGAGCTGTTATGGTGTAACGGAGCAGAAAGAGTGGAGTACAAGATAATTGCAGGAGAGAGGACCCTCTTTGCAGTTAGTTATTCTGCAAGTTTGTTTATTTTGCAAGTTTTGCAAAGTTTGTTACGGAGAGAGTTAGTTACAGAGGAGAGAGTATTGTTATTAAGCCTATATAAAGGCCTTTGAATGTGAAAAGAAATATCATAATTAAATGAATATAATTCTCTTCAATCTCCCAAATTTCTTATCCTCTTAATTCTCCTGTTCTTATCCTACTTTCTCCCTGCAACAACACCAGCCATTATTATAAAGTATACCCATAAATAAATACTAAGAAGATTACCCAATCAATTCTCCTTTAAAGAATCATATTCTCTCCAACAAACCATTAGATACAATCATTAATAAACACAAGACAGATTTTCCTTTTCTTCTTTCTTTTTTCGCTTGATGTAGAATTGCTATAGTTTTCCTCTCCTGTGTTATAACTTGTGGGGTTTCAATATGTTATCTTTAGGAGCTATTCAGGAGAGTATACTTAGCCCGAATTAATATAGTCAAAAAGATCTTCAAGTTCCCGCCTGAAAGTCAGAATCTTTTGCTTTAATGGTGAAACCGAAACCTCAACCTCCTGGTAACCAAACTTTTTTCTCTTAGCAAGCTATTATAGTTTAATGTTTGAATTAGGCTTTAATCAAGTAAATTTCTATCACCTGGTTGGAAGAACGCCTCCGACGATTATAAGGATTGTTATCATTGATAAATCACGTATTTTCTATGACTTGAAGAGCTCTAAAAAAAAGTTTCATTTTTTAATGTGTCATGAAATCTCCATCATGACTTGACCTGAATTTGAAAATATTGAGATCAAGTCAAGTCGGATTGGGTCGGTTCAAATCGAGTTAGATATGATTGGGTTGGGCCGAATCAAATAAATTTCAGTTAGACTGAACTTCTAATTTGTTGGATTGAACCTGGAACAGCAAGGAATTGGAGCGAATCTTTTTTAAGGGTCTGTTTGGTTGGATGTTAATTAATGGAACAGAAGGGAACGATTTATAATAAAATAGAATGTAATATAGTGAAAAGTTGTTTGGAAGGGATGAAAGAGTTCATAATGTAACGTAGTGAAACATTGTTTGGAAGATGGATAAAATGGAATGTAATGTATAATAAATGACTATTATACCCCTGATATTAAAATGATTGTTACAAGAGGTTTAACGCTATGATTTTAAAACAGAAATCATGTCCAATTAAAAAGTCATGCACAACCATGACAAATAATTTTTTAAATATTTTCTATTTTAAAATAATAAAAGTTTTATTATTTTGTTATTAATTATATACAATTTATTATTAATTATGTAAAAATAATATTATTAATTATTTAATAAATTTTATCTCTTATATGTGATTTATATTTAAAAATTATTTATTTATATTTTTATTTATATAGAAATGTATACAAATAATTAAAGAATAAATTTTTTATATTTTAATTTTCATTAATAAAAATTTTATTAAAATTTCATTATTTATTATTAATTATATACAATTTTTATTAATAATATAAAAATATTATTAATTATATACAAGGGTTAGGGTTATAAGAAATAATTGATATTAAGAAAAATTATTGATGGTATATTAGGTAGTATGTATTTATTAGTTTGCGTTCCATCCTAAACCACCTAAATCGGAGGTTTCATATTTTTACTGTTAAGATGGAATGGAACGTAATAGAAAACTCTCCGCTTCCATCTCATTTCATTTCATTTCATTCTATTATAAAACTCTCAACCAAACGATAGAAGTGTGTTACGTTACATTCCGTTTCATTCCAAACCTTTTAACCAAACAGACCCTAAGCGATGGGCTTGATCACTTTCGGATCTACTCAACTTGAGCCTAATCAAGCGGGTCGAATCAAATCCAAGTGAATCTGGTCGGGTTAAGTGGTATTTCTGTCAAATGTGTTTCTGCGCTCAGCCTCTCTCCGTTTCTCTGGCAGACAAAAGATAGAAGACGAAGACGAAGAGGAAGATGAACTAGAAGACTCCGCTACTGCGCTGTGGTGCTGTTCTTTGAGAATACGATCGACTTCTGATTTGGCTGCTGCATATTTTCGTCTCCAACTTTAATTTTCTTTCGATCTTTCTTTTCGTCCAAATCTCATGTTCATTTGATACAATACAAGCTCATTCGAATTGTTATCTCCCTCAACTTCTACGTGCTCAATATGGAAGGCAGTTGAATGGATGCCATACCAACTCCTTGGCCATCTCCCCGTTAACATGCTAAGAAGTCCGCTAATCACACTCACACAACCTCTACAATTCACGGACCGTAAACGTCATGGCCACTGTTGATCTTGATTATCAAAGCTCTAGACGGTCATATGCCCGACGTGATCCACCAAGCTAATCATTTTACTTGTGTCCTTACGAATCTTTTCGTAAATTTGAAGAAGTCTATCCATTGCTTCGGTTGCTCAGTACGCTGGGTGTAAGTATACATATATAATAGATCGATGACAGTGAATAGTGAAACGAAGAAGAAAAGCCTCAAGAAGACTTGATGTAATGACTAGGACATGTATTTAACTATACCAAGGTACGTTCATGTTCTGTACGCAAAGAGTGAGTTAAGTTTGTGGTTTATGATTTTTTGGAGGTCAGCAAGGGATTCAACTTTGTGCATGTTTGCCTTAGATCATATGAATGTTGTTCGGTTTCTTTCCTTTTCCTGCTTTCGTCTAAACTGATTTTCTGGAAATCGTCTCCGGAGGGTATTCTTGATGGGACTTTCCAATTCAAGATCATAAAATTACAAAAAAAAAAAACCAAATAAAAGTACCGCCTGGTGGAAATTAAAGTAGGCTCTTCAAGTGTTAACCTAAAGTTGACAAAATTCTTATCCTAAAGCCCCCCTTTTTTTATACCTCATCAATGTAGTCAAGAAGATCTTCAACTTCCTGCCTCAAGGTTACAATCTTCTGCTGCAGTGGTGCAACCCGGGCCTCAATGTCCCGGCCAGCGAACTTCCTCTCGTAACAATCTACTACAGTTGAGTGTTTGGCCATCAGCCTCTCTTGCAGCTCTCTCTCCTTCGCCAGTAACTCCTCCACCTGTGCAAACAGAATATCAATATGAAAATGATATTTGCAGATGCGGGACAATCTGTGAAACTAAATTGCAAATGAACCTTTTGCAATATATGAGCAGCTTGAGGAGAAGATTGCAAGAATGAGATCAATGGCTTCAGCTCCTTTGAGTGCTCTTTTAACAAATTGTCTGCAGTCTTGCGAGCTGTTTTACAAGCTTGAAAATCTCCTGTCCTAGAAAGATCACGTAGTGAAGCTTCTAGCTTTTCATGTATTGTCAAGCATTGGTTGATCATACTTTCAATCTGCTGAATTGTAGCTCTTACCTGAAATTTCAATGACATTATATTCAAAATGTAGAGATTTGCCAAGTTTCACGTGATTATACAAGTAAAACTAAAATTGTTCCTCAAACTTACTTCATCCCACTGCAGCTTTGCTAAATAAGAAGGGGAAGACTTGGAGATTGAAAGGTCCACATGCATGTACACAATGCAAGCAACAAAGAGGGAAAAAAATCCAAAGATCAACATGAATGGTTCCCTGAGCATTGAGAGTTTATTGAATTTATAATAGACCTGCAAGATAAGTAAAAGTTACTAAAGAACAGAACATCCATGAAAACACTCAACTACATCTTTGATCATCGGAATGACCAAAAAGAAGTATTTTCCTGGCAGAAGCCCTAAGAATCATTCAAGGAATTTTTATTCACTCCATCTCAATGTTCAATTTATACAACATATTTTTTCCACTCAACTATTTATATTCTTACTTCTCCAAAAAGTTCACAACTTTTGGTTAGATATATTTGCTAAATTTTTGCAGATGGATCGATAAACTCTGTATATCAAAGCTGAGGCTCTAACATGGTTAGTGATTTAGGCAGTACATTTAAGAGACTACCTGGAAATACTGATTGTGCTCTGGCACAACATTACTCTTCTCCAGCACCACAACTGGTCTACCAACAACGTCTAAGTGTGAAACCTTGGTCTGCATTTAACCATTCTCTAAGTCATATTAAGTATATATACATCCAATTAAAACGATAAAAATGAATGTCCAATTAAACTAAATTAAACAAAAAAAAAGTTATGATTATATAAGAAGGGAGCAAGGGGCAGCATAAAGTCGTAGGCTGTTAATACCTCTTGCCCCTGCTTGACTGGGAACGGAGTCGAAACAGAGAAATCTTCGGAGCCTTCTGGCAAGACAACCTGCAAGAAAGAAAAACCAAAAGGCTGAGGAGAAAGTTTCTGTGCATGCCACTAGGCTGCAATCTAAGAGGCAAGATATATCCAGGCATATAGATCAGGTTAAACGCTGGTAAGGAAGCTACCAAAACCCCGGCAAGCAGACTGGACGGAAACCATTAAATAACGTATAGAGATCTAAAACAAAGAGAAACAGTATATCTCTAACCTTAACAGTTAGATTATCAATGACCAGCTCATTAATTGGGGAGCCAAATGTAATGTTCAGGAAACGTTTTCCTTCTGATTGAAACAAAAAGTCCTGGAGCGGCAATCCATATCCAATGGTAAAGGCAGTTCTCCAACCACCAAACATGGGATATCTAGGTTCAATCAAAAGTTCTGTCTGCAATTGAAAAAATAGAATCGAGTCAAAATCAAAACTAATAAGTCAACAAATTTATGCTATCGAATCAAAACATTAACCTTTTTGGAATCACCCCACACATGAGATGTTGATATATTTCCAATTTCATCTCTGTAATAAATGGAATGGGCTCTTGGTGGCAATTTTGCAACAAGATGCCTAAAAGCTGAAGCACCTCGAATCTGGGGCCTCGCCTGGTACTCGAGCCTGAATGTTTTTGAGGAAACTGGTATCAAACTTTGGCGTAGCCTTACTAACAGAAAAGAAACCAAAAACTCATTAAAATATAACTACTGACCTGGAAAATTCACCCTTACTTTTAGCACCACCATGGACAATATTATAATGCTCGGTGATCTGCACATTGCCCCAATGGGAAATTTCTACCTCTCGAATTACTTCGGGAGCAGTAGCAAAGGGATGTTTTGTTTCAAAATGAACAGCTATTGGTGTGTACGAGAAAGGGGCGAGGTTTGCATAAGGGCCATATTTGATTTCTAAGCCTTGAGCCTTTGTGTTCTCCAATTTTGTATATGATTCCAATCTAGACTCAGGAAGTTTAACAGTTAGTGACTGTGCCTTTACAGCATAGGGAGAGAGAAAGTGTGCACTATCCTGGAACACTACCAGTTGAATATCAGCTTGAGTAATTTCCTGAGGAAATGGTCTCAAGGTATGTGTAAATACTGCTAAAACATCCAAACTCAGGATCTCCCCCTCACTCAGAGGCTTTGGTAACGATACAGAATAAAACCTCAATGCTGGAGGCATTCCTTCTGGATTGGCTACTTCAATAGGGAGGCCAGCACCAGAAGTTTTCGATTTCGCTTTTCCTTCTTTAGTAGTTGCAGTCAAATAAGCCAAATTATTTACTTGAAGCTCAGGAAAGGCAAGCAAAATCTCCGAAACCAAATCAGAACCACCATTTTCTACCTAGAAATTAGTCAGATACCAAAAAAGATCAGATATATGAAACCGATAACATTACAATCATAGTTCTAGCTCACAGGAAACTACCTCTAATTGAATGCAATAAGGAAATAAGATCCAAAACAGCGTATTCTAACTCAAGATCAACAGGAAAAGGGAAATGAATCAAGCACCTTTAACGTTGAGGTGATGCGAACAATATGTGATGTCAAATCAACCTGCAACAGGAAATAGTAAGAAGAGTCAACAACCGCAAGAATCCGATGAAGGGTAAAAAAGCATAATCATTTGCAGAATCTAAAACACAGGAACAGTATGCATATACATATACATAAAATCTATGTGAAATAAAAATTTCCTTTCTTTCATCCAACAAACTTCAAAATATGATAAAAAAGCATCGATATGTATATTGAAATCCACTGGCCCAAGTCAAGTTTCTTCCAAGCTCAAATCTTGAAGAAAAATCTGCTAACTTGACAGATCAAGAATGCATTTTTCGGTGCAGGTCTACGAGATGAGTACAAAGTGGACGAGAGAAAGGAGATCGAAACTTACACGTCGATCGACCTTAAGAAGGATCAGATCGGAAAGTACAGGCGTTGTGAGCAGTGCGACAGCCAACGCTAGTGTAACCAACCTCATCTTCGCGGCACAGCCTCAAGTTGGAGTCTCTCGCTCACCGTTGCTATGCTTCTAGTGTCGTAATTCAGACCCCGTCAACATCTTCACTTCCAGTTAGGTGTTGAGACCAAATTGGGCCGAGTTCACCCCGGCCCAGTGGACGAAACGTTGCGTTTCGTTGAAGGAAATCGCGGCGTCCAGCGGTTGGCTATTGGGTTGAGGTAGGTAGTATTATTCAAACAACCAGCCAACTCCAAGTTCGCCTGCGAACTAAAGTTGGGGTTATTAGGATTTCCAGGGAAAGTGAAGGAGATTCCTAGTGATTGTGGTGGAAAGATATGGAGACGTCTCTGAGATATGGACTTGACTCCAAAGCTCTGAGAATTCACGCCAAGGAGAAACTCGTCATCGCTTCTAAGACCCATTTTCAGGTCTGCTCTTGTCTTTTCTTTGGTTTTCAGAAAAATCTCAATCTCCAATTTTCTAATCTTTGGTTTCTTTGGATTGTTCATTTAAAAACTACAATTATATTTTGTTTTGAGTTCAATCTCGGACATTGATTTGTTCAAATGTTCAACCTTTTGGTTAGGTTCATGGAGAGCTAGACACGAAAATTGGAGCCCCATCGTACTTTGGCGCGATGATTAGGCATTTCTATCCAGAAGTATGTCTCCTTCCTACTTACTTTAGTATCATCGAAGCTCTTACATGTGCAAAACTTTGATTTTCTCTAACAAAAATGTGACAATCAATTGTAGTTATCGGCCAGTCTTGGTGTAGGCGTACATTACACAAGACATGAAAAGCTACATTATAGCATACGCGGAAAGAAGGCATTTCATGTGACTAATGATGGCTTGCTAAACTTCAACGTTAAGGGACGATGCAATTTCGACAAAGAACTCAAGGAGGTTGGTACTTCTGGTTCTCTGTATCTGGTGAAAACTACTTAGAAGTGTAGTTTGTTTATGAAAATTCCAACATCTATCATCCGACTGGCCGTTGATGTCTTTGCTTCCACTTTCTTCCGCAACCTTGTTTTATATTTTTCTGTTTTTCAGTCCTGTATTTTTGGGATATGAATCTGTTCCATTAGCTTGTTTATGCATCTAACTGTTTTGGATATCCAACAGAGGAAGCCAAAAGGAGCTGCAGAGCTCTCTTGTAGTATAGTTAATTTTCAGAAACATCAGGATGTTAGGTTCAAAGTTGGATACGAAGTAATCGATAAGGTAAATTTCCCCTTCATCTTGAGACACTTAATTGCCTAGTATTTCTATCCATTCTGTGTTTAAATATTTTAAGGAGGTGAATTTTTTAAATTATGATTTCTAAATGCAATCCTCTATCATGAAGAATATTCTTTTCCTGTGCTTTATGTGTTTTTTCTGTTTCATAATGCATTCTTCCATTTTTCCATAGTTGGTTCCTCTGGCTTATCAAGTTATATTCTCTTCTTGAAAGTAACTGGTGTTGCTTGATACGCTTATACGCAGTCGTGATGCTCTGGGCAAGTTATATGGCATGATTTTGTCAAATAAGCTTCATTTCGTTTTGCTTTCTTAGCTAATCCAGAAGTTTGACATTGTAATTTTCCATCAAATCATATAATTAACTTACATTTGCAGTGTTATAAGTTATTTTTCTTCCCTCTATCTTTCAGGTGCCTTATTTTCAGATTAAGGAAAATAATTGGACTCTGAATGCAGACATGAATGGTCGATGGAATGTGAGGTTTGACTTGTAAAGAAATGTACTAGAGATGTTCTTTTGAAGTTGAGATTTGCAGCTGCAAAGTTTAACTTCTTTTTGTTTGAGTTGCACTCAGATGATATATATGACTTAGCCGTGAATACTACAAGATGTCTAATATGTATTGGGTTGCACTTCTTGTGTATACAAAATAAATCCATGAATTCATTTTGTTCGTTTCATATGATTAATGAGCACACACGCTTAATAACGGAGATGTCAACTTCTATAGAGGAAGACCTTCTAAGTCTAACCTTTGAAAGTTGAGACAGAAGGACTTATTCTCTTGATATGATCATCATCATCATCATCTTGTGTTTGTAGCAATGCCATGTGATTGTTATATATATATATATATAGATTTTCAAGATACCATACCACCATCTCCATGATGATTGATGCAGGGAGGGAGGTGGTGTTCAGGTGACGACATCCATGTCATGAGTTTGGTTAATGTTTGGTGAGAGGTCTATTATGAAACGAGGATTATGTTAGGAAATTTATGAAACTTTTGGTCTCAAGTCAATTCATACAATATTGTGCTCACCTCCAAAAGTCAATAATGGAACTGTGAATCACAAATGTTCTTTGCGTAATCCTAATCGTTAGGACTCTTCGCTCTGGACCTAACTTCACTTAATGTAGTAGTAATTTCTTCGAGGAATTGACGAGGATATTATTAACACTTGGACGGACCGTAGCAACCGACCAGAGCATTACAACGTCGCAAGTAAGCGTAAGATGCTTATATGTCTTGCTGACAACTGGCACGAGTCTATTTTAGTTCAGTCCGGTCCTAGTCCTAGTCCTAGTCCACATCATCTCTTGGTGTTTATCTACGAGTCCACTAATCGCTTTTGGGTCTTTCGGCGCGGCCATGTTCATTGTTCTGTGGAAAACAAAACCTTTCGTAGTGGTGGTGACTGGGGAGTGGCAAAGTCAACAAAAGTCTCCGACTTTCTTTCTTTTATTATAAGATTTGTTTTGTCGATTAGCTTAGCTGCTTCAGCATTCAAGTCACGTTATCTTAAATTTTTCTGTAGTTTTAAATTTTAAATTTTAATTTAAAACTAATATAATAGGACGATGGCTGAATATACTTAATTCAATTCAATTAACATTTTTATTATAATTATTTTAAATTAAATTTAATTAGTTTAAAATTGAATTATATTAATATTATATTATTTCATATCTTATTATTATTATTTTGAATAAAATATAAGATAACTAATTTTTAAATAAATTGAAAAATCTTTTATCCAAATTTGTAAATTATAGAGAGAGTTTAGTTGATATCCAAGTGATGCGAAGCGCCAACAGATTCCTTTATTACCAATTTTAATATCAGCATTACATACCACATGATTAACTACACGTTACATACCCACACAACACGCACACACACTCTCTCTCTCTCCCTCCCTTCGGACAAGACAAACAGACACGAGTCTTTGCTTTACCAATTTCCTTCACATGACTCGTCACTTCAGGTTCCTAACCGCCGTCAACTCCTCGGCGACCCCCGCTCACTCCACCAAGGATCCGCAGCCGCCGCCGCAGCAACCTGCTACTGTGGACTCCGACTTCGTGGTCATTCTGGCGGCCCTCCTCTGCGCTTTAATTTGCGTTCTGGGCCTCATCGCCGTCGCTCGCTGCGCCTGGCTCCGCCGCTTCTCCTCCAACGCCGCGTCTCGCAGCAGCACTACAAATCCTCCCCCTCCTCCGCCGCCTTCGGCCGCCAACAAAGGCCTCAAAAAGAAGATCCTTCGTTCGCTCCCCGTACAAACTTTCTCGGCCGACTGGGCCGTCAAATTCTCCGACTGCGCCATTTGCTTGACAGAATTCACCACCGGGGACGAAATCCGGGTGCTGCCTCAGTGCGGACATGGTTTCCACGTGAGCTGCATCGACACTTGGCTGGGATCTCACTCTTCTTGCCCGTCCTGCCGCCAGATTCTGGTGGTGGCGCGGTGCCAGAAGTGCGGTGGATTGCCGACGGCGGCAAGTTCCAGCGGCGGAGCTGTAACTGAGGCGTCACTAAAGGAGCGAGAAGATGATGGGAATAGGTTCTTGCCCTAGCTCTCCAATCTTTGATTATCGTACATAGCAAGCCTCCATATATTAATTTCAGTAATTAGTTTATATGTTTACTGTAATTATAAATATATATATATATATATATATATTATATAATATAAGTTAAATGAGTATTTGTTGAGAAATCTAAAATTAGAAGAGCTGCTTGCTATTAGGGTGGGACTGGGAGGAAGTGTTTAGTTGATTTGGTGTCATTAAGTTTAAATAATAAGATTGGAATTTTTGGTTATTTCTTGTTGTTGGTTCTTACAAACATTCTTCAAGTGTAAGAAGACAGCTCTGGTTGGTGCTGGGGTTAATGTACCGTGCTCGTCGTTTCATGTTCTGTCTTATTTACCGCATTCTTAGGAGGCCATATCATGTGTAAAGTTAATGCCTTATAATTAATATTTAATGTTATTTAGTCACATAATTAAGGCCTAAAGCAACTACATTGAGCCGGAGGCACGTCGCCTATGATTCCGTGTAAGAAAATGGCAATGGCTAATGGCTAGTGGCTAGTGCCTAGAACAGGTAAGTGTCATAATGGGTAGACGACTTTGGTTTGAATATGATTAAGAAAGGAAAGGAATGGTATTGTTGGTTGTGGTTGTGTAGAGGAGGGATGAGCATATCAGTAGTCGGTGCCACTAAATAACGAATTAGCCACAAGATATGATTGAAAATGGCACTAAACCTCTAAGTGAGACAAACCTTTCTTTTTCTCCCCTTATCTAAAAGATAGTAATTAGTTGTTTTAGTCCACGACAAAAGCAAAATCAAAGATCACGTTATTTGTTTATTGAAATTCCATTTTCTTTGCAACCGTTCAATTTTAAAAGAAAAAGTGAAAAAAACAAAACAACTTGGATTGGGTGGGGCAATCTCAAGTGGCGGGAATAATTAGTACGCTTAATGACTCATTAGTTAAGTAATTTTTATAGTCGTTCCCACGAGAAAGGTGATGAGAAGCCGTTGGAACCACTGCTGTACGGAGCGGATGTTAAGAAAAGGCCAAAAAAAAAAAAGGCGGGATTTGAACCCGACGTGAATCGAACACGCAACCTTCTGATCTGGAGTCAGACGCGCTACCATTGCGCCACGGATCCACTTGTTAATCCTGCTGCAATTACATACAATTCAAGATTGACCTCTTGTCCTCTTCTTCCTCCGTTGCTCTTGTCTAGGAGAGTAGCAGAATTAGTGTGATTTATTAGCAATGGAATCGTGTAGAGTAGGGAGTCATCTGCAAGGAGAAGAAAACGCCTTTATTTTTCTACCAGAAAACTGTGTACGCTTACATCTTGGAAACTTAGGTAACTGAATCAGGAAGATGAAGAACGAAAAGATTACGAGAAAATCATTGGATAGCTGCTGAAGTATCTGAATTACAATCCTTCCCTTCTGGATTAAGTAAAGCAACCCAAGTTGGCCCTTTTTTAGGCAGTTTCACCTGGATGAACCATTGCAGATCCAACGGGATATATGGTGATCTATAAGCTCCTTGGAATAAAGAGCAAGCTGGCTTACGTCAGACTACTATGGCGTCTGATGCTCAGGGACACTCCCATGGGAAGTGGGTTGTGGTGTCGTGTGGCATATACTTCTCTATGTTTGTTGTCTGCCGTGAAATCTGTGGACTCTGCAAATTGTCATCTGAATCTCCTCCAGCAGCCTCTGACACGTAATCCTCATCTTCCCTGCGTAAGCTTTCTTCGTCCCAATGTTCATGTTTGACAGGAGGCTCTGCTGTACAAAACATGCTACCGAAGTTGGGGAAAAGCATGCTACGCGTGATTCCTTTGTCAGGGAGCTTTTCATGAATACTACCGAAAAGGGTCACAAGAGGATCCATAAGGCATGCTTTGGTTCGTCATGCTTCCCCGGCGAGATACAACAGTAAGAGGACTCTGTCCACTCACAGGTTTCCCAACCCTCTTCAGGTCCATATAACCTGATTTTGTCCTTTTCACCGGTTGCTTCCTGTCCAACAGCAAGTTCTTTTGTTCCTTAACTATTGGATATATCAATCTGTTTGATTCAGTGAACGACGAGGTTTGCTCTATGTTCCGGTCCTTACTGTTCAAAACCGTTCGCAAAATTCAGTTGCAGTAGAAGGACCTGACCAAATATCAGACTACTAATGGCGTCACTTAAGAGTCTACTTACACTGTTCTAGCCACTATCCCTCGATCATGCAAAAGTTGCTCGCCTTCATAGCTCAGAAAATACATTTCCCAATTCATCTTTATGGGTTAGACTCCATTTCCCGTCGACTCGGCGTCCTGTCCTGGGATTCTTTGATGTCGGGCTACTGTTTCCAATGTGCGAAAAGGTTTAAAGGGCTTGCATAAAAATTGGATCTTCGGTTTTGCTTTTGGATATGCATATCAAGTGTGATGCAGTGAGTTTGGTTTTGAAACAATTCCTTTTTTGAAATGATGGGGTTCACATTTCTATACAGACCTAGGATTATCAGAACTCCGGGAGAAAAAGACAGTTTCTTTTTATCACATGAAAGCTTACAATTGAAATGCTCACTGAATTAAGAATCTTATTGGCACGAAATCTACATACAGATTGTTGAACCAAAAACATTCTCCAAGACCCGAATGTTGAGGCATTTTCTAATCCTCCAAGAAGCTGGGAAGAGTGGTAAAGAGTCTCTTTACCTACTTGGTAAACTTAACATCAGGATTTCTCATGGGTTTGAGCCACATGTCAGCCATTATTCGCGAGGAAATGCTCCACAACAGGTCCGGTCCCTTTACAAGAACATGTTTTCCCTTCTTTGTTGCTTTTCCCAGTCCATAAGCAACCAACCACTGCATTGCTGTAAGCCTTTGTCTCTCGCTATCCCACATATTCCTTTTCGCTCCTGTCCTTACCTTCAAACCTCCTACATGCAAGCTTGTCACTTTAAACCTCTTCTCGTCATCGTACTTGTCCTCTTTGATGCCAGCAGGTGTTGCGTGAATAAGTGCTACCATAGGACCACCAACTGCCTCATAACGCCTCAAGGGGTCGCGTAGCTGGATAGCTACTGCTACACTGAGTGTTGCCACACCATCTACAGTAGCCAAGCTGTGTTTTTTAATCCAATCCTCGAGCGGAATTGCGGTGGACAGAGGATGATTACGTTCTGTTTCAATAATCAACGGAGAAACATCAAAGGGAGCTTCCTCCTCTACCATTTCTGCCTGAATTTTTAAAGCTTCCACGGTCATTACTTCAATCTTCTGCATTGAGAATGCCAAAATTTCCTCTGCTGTTAATGGATTTTCATTCACGTTCCAGATCCCAGTTGAAATCCTGTCTTTCCTGCCTGCATTCATCGCAGTTGCCATCGTTTTAACTGCAGAAATAGTTCGAGCAGCACTTGAGCTAGCACCTTCTTTGTTTCTTCCCTGGATTATAGCAGAAGCTATACCTTCAAAAGCTATTTGTTCTGCAGTCTTCCCTATTAGTTCATCGATGGGCATAGTGGACAGGATTTGAGAGCTGAGTTCCTCGAACCCAAGGGCTGCCATTCTCTGAAATTGTTCAAACCCGCTTATGGATGTTTGGGATGAAATAGCAAGTGGTTTTGATAACTGCATTGCTAATTTTGGATTGTCTTTTCTTGCAACATTGGTGTCCAGAGGATTGGCAGCAGCTAAATACCCTCCATCCCTCGTTTGCACTACACAGCCCAAGCTTTTTCCAAGATCAGAGAGATACACTTTGGACTCTGCCTCTCTTTCATCATCATCTGCCTCTAGTTGCAGATATGGAATTTCAGTGTGATTGAATTTGAATGCGTCGGCTTCTTCTTCCTCAAGCATCTGGAGAAATTCTTTTGTTACGGTTTCTTCCTCGGCATCTAGTCTGTCAGTTTCATCCTCTGTTTTCACTGTTTTCTCTTCGCCCATCATAGACTCGAGGGCTTTTATCTGCTGAGCGATAGAATCAAGCTCAGTCAATCTTGCTAGATGAACCTGATCATGAACTATCTCCTTAACAACCTCGCTTGAAATTGATTTCTCTCCTCCAATTGTTTCTTCAGATTTTGCATCTTTGGCCTCTTCTTTATCCTGAATCTCAATTCCTTTATCTACAACCTCAAAGTCCGGAAGATCAAGATCTTCAACTTTTGGCTCTAGGTCTGCTGATTTCTGGGAAGAAGAGGCTGGAGCAGGAGCCGGGGCTGGATCGTCAAGATTCAAGTCATCAATTCCTTGAAGTTCTGCAGCTGGTTTTTTCTGTGAAGGTGTCCAAGCTTCAGCTCTACTTGTCATTCTAGGACTAGGAACAGTGAACGATGTTTTTGTCTGTTTACGACCAAAATTTCCTGCTTTACTTGACTTGAATCCTTCAGCTTGATTGTAGATGTCAATCCCTCCATCTTCCATAATCTGAAACCCCAACTTGAGAACCAGTTCTCCTCCTTTGGCTTTCCCTGACAAATCGAAACTAGTGTCCCACTGCCTGACCCTAGTACCTTCAAGGCTTTTCTCTCTAGATTCCTGAATTAGTTCACTCAAGTCCACAGAACTTCTTCCAAATTCAATCTCTTGAGCGTCAACTGCAAACATGTAAATCCAAAAGGGCCTCGGCTCAAATTTCAGCTGTTTTTCCTGTCCTGGAGCGCAGTACACATGACACCTAAAGAACAGAACCTCCTCGAAATCCGCAGCTCCCTGTGAGACCCTTGCAGGCATGGTGTGAACAGCACCTTCTCTCGTTTCCTTCTTCCTGACACAAACAGAAAGGCGAAGACCATTCATGGAAGCTGGAAGGCCTTGTGCAGCCACAACTTCGACCGAGAACAAGCAGCTCAGCTTCTGCATCCCAATGTGCGAAAGAGCTCTCATAGGCTTCCATTTCCATATGCCTTTCTTCTCACCGGAACTTGTTTTCTCGTCCAGCTTCCTGATGTCAGATTGATTGGACACTTTGTTAGGGTTCTTGCTGTCCTCCTCATCATCGTCAGGCTTTGGGCGAGAACGCCATGGTGACAAGGACATACGTCTCGCGAAGCGAGGCTTGGAAGATGACTTCTCAGGAACTTTGGTGATCTCATCTGCAGTAGTTCTAGGAAGTGCAAGGGAGGCAGTTCTCCGGGTGGTTGTTGAAGTGTTAGTTTGGTAGAGTGATTGGCTGAGTGCTTCGAGTTCTTCCAATAGCTGAGCGCTAGAATCTCTCCTGCCAGAGTATTCTGCAGCCATAGTTATGGAGAAAGGTGTGGTGATAACCCTGGGGATTGGTTTGGTTTGGTTGCAGTCTCAGACCAAGCAACGAAGAAGATAAGGAACAGACAAAAGTGTGAGAACTGGAGATGGGTGTGAGGTGGAGAAACTGCCATGAGTGATGATTTAATGGTGTGATGAAATATGTGTACGAAAATGTGTGAAGGATAATACAAGTTCGTGTCATGAAAGTGATAGCTGGTCCGATCCCATTCATTATTACACACACATATATGTATATATGTATATGTCATTGTCGTCGTCATCATCAAGACTTGTTCTTCCTCAAAAACGTACCTGAGAACAAGGAGGGACCGGACAATTCGATTAGGTTGAGGCGAGAAATAAGCGGGCAGTGTCATTATATATACACATACATATATACTTATTAGTTATCTATCTATCTATTTCCCCCTCCATAACCGTCACGTCAAAGAGATAGAATTTAGAAATGGAGCAGCATCAAGGCAACAAAGAGCAAGCGAGTAGAAGAAGGAATGAAGAATCGGAACCAGAATCAGAATCCAGAGAAGGTGGGCTGCCATTGGAGACCAGTCCTTACTTACAGTACACGGATTTGGAGGACTACAAAAGCAATGCTTATGGCACCCAGGGACACCTCCAAGTCAAACGTGATCAAGGTGGTGGAGCCACCGAAGGTCCCACACTTTCCGGCGACGCTGCCAAAACCGTTTCCGGAGACACCGCCTGATTACAGTTACAATTCCTTCCATTAATGCCATGGAGGACCTTAAGATTATGTTTTTTAATTAATTAATCTTTTAGTTATTTATTTGGGTTACTTTTGTTAAAAATTGTAATAAAATTCATTTTAATAAAAATTATATATATACCCGACCGGACTTTTTTATAAATATTAAACTCTAGGAGATAATGAGGAACCAAGATCCATTTACTCTGGCTGGGCTGGCGCCAACATAGGCCCAACAATTTGTATCCTTCTGCTCCTGGTGAAATGGGAATTGAAAGCCCTAACTCTGCAAAAGGATTTGATCGAACGGAGTCGAGTTGTGGAAGGAGAAACTGAGCGAAGAAGAGAAAAATGGCGTGGATGAAGGGAGAGGCGTTGGTGACGAAGCTGGCAGCTGTGGCCAAGTACGGTGTGCTTCCAGGAGCTATGGTGGCTGCTCTCGTCTACTCTCCACCTGATTACGCTTCTTCTTCTAAAAACCATCAATCTTCCAAATAAAATTCCTCCTTCAGGTTCCTTTTCTTTTCTTGCGGATTATTACTTGTGAAATTATTGGGCCTTTTACTTTGAAATGCCAGTGTCATGTTCGTTGGTTATAGAAGGCGGATCGGGATTTCTGAAATCATGGTTTTTGGATTTTACTTTTTTTTTCTTCATTTTCACTTGCTCATTATTGGGTTCATGTGATTTATGCTTGATTTTTCTTTAATTACTGGGTCTTGTTGGTTTTGGGAATTTGAAATTCGGTACTGTTTGGTTCCCTGTCTCTTTTTCCCTTTCATATTTCTAATTCGACAAGGATGGCAGTTTGGTTCCCTGTCTCTTTTTCCCTTTCATATTTCTAATTCGACAAGTCTGCTTGTAAAATACAAGGCCATCCTTGTTGATGATGACGGGTTCGTGTTTGTGCCAGCGACAACTCACTATATATGTACAATACTGTAACCTTTATCAACTAATTGTGTTCTACAATTATCTGATAGTGGTAATTCATGTCTTTCATGGTTTTAGTACTATAGAAAGATAAATACTGCATTCTGACAGTTTCTTGATCTAAAAAAAAAAAAAGATAGATTTGTTCCACAAGTTATATAATACACTTCTTCACTATCTGTGTTATAATTGAGAGTAATGCCTCAAAATATGCCTAATTTTTGTTTGTAGTTTTGGTACAGGAGCATCTTCCATGCAAGGGTTGGCCTGCAAGTGAATGTTTTGGCTACTCTATTTGGGCATGTAATAATCCTCCGATAGAATCCTAATAAAATGTTGGATTCTCTTGTTAGCAGGTTTTTGTTATTGAATTGTTACTTTGTTTTGGAGAAATTTGAGTTGTGGAACGTTCTTCATGGAGATATTCAGCAGTGAACAGTTTCTAATTAATGAATTCTTTGCAAAACTATTCGTGGCCTTAGAGTGCTTCTCGTGGCCTTTTTGGTTGTTCTGTTGTGATTCTACTTTTTAAGTTTATGTTTCATTAATTAAAATAATTAGAAGCTGCTTCTTCTTTATATTTTGCACATCAATTTTAGCTTCTAAATCTTAAAGCTCTTGTAAATCTTTAAAGTACATAAGCAGAAGGGCGAACATGCCATAGTTGGTGTGTATGGACTCAGTACCCATATAGATGATCCACAGTAGGGAGCATCAGTAGTCCTTAAGACATTTAACCATCTTATGACCCATATTCTTCATTACCACCTAAGAGGCTGATCTAACATTGTCAAAAAGCCTGAAAGCATTTGTAAACTGTATTGTCTGCAACAGTAGTACAGCTGCTGATATGTTGCCCAAAACATCAAAATCCATCTCAAAGGAAAAAGGAGATTGGTATGAATTTGGCTGAATCTTGTCCAAGTTTGGGATCAGTTTGGAAATGATAAAAGTTTGCCTCTCTATTACACTGTTTCAAAATAGCAGTCGATTGCTCCATCAAATAGCAATCTTCATGTGAAAGTAGAGACGATGTTGGGGAGCTGTTGTTGGCAATCGCATCCATGGTTTTGAGGTCATTCTCATGGTTATTAGGAGCCGGAAAAGGGTTTTGGAGGCTCCCTAATGTAGTATGAGATTGACAGTCTACTAATTTAAGCATTGGAGGCAAGTAATATTTGGAATTGCATGCATGGTGAAGAAGCAGATAATCCAAGAAAATGCTTTTCCCGTGAAGAAGTACAGTTCTCTTCTCTCCATTCTTGTGAAATATACTGCAAGTGACCCGTCCCTCCTGCATCGTAAACACTTACTATTACATGTTCTGTAACTATTATCAGATCCTAGAGGGTCAATCAATCAGTTGTGGCTATTTTCACCCCACGAAAGTTCCCACTGAAAACGTTACAAGCTAGGTAAAATGTTATGAGCTCTTCATCTGTAGGGTATAATCGAAACCAGGAGGCAAACCTGTCTCCTGTGTGTTCAGGAAGAAGGTCTTCCATTGTCAACATTTTAATATGGTGAGGATAGGCAAGTGCTTTAAAAAGAATTGGAAGAGGGTATATAGAGGTGTAGAGGAGATCTATGTATTTAATGAATTGCAGAGATTTATGCGTGCAACATGATCAGGTGATGACTCGAAAAACTCACCCAAGTAAAAGATAACAACAGAACAGATGAATTGCTTGTCATAATATCAGAGGCCTATATCCTGTGTTTTGGATTGGATCATTTTATCTATCGTCTCAGTAGAAACCAGAGGGGAACATTCAAGGTCACGGCATATTGTGTTTTATTACGTTATATCAACCATATCATGAGGACTTACGAGGATATGAATGCTTAGACTCAAAGCCGTTTGTGAAAAACCATTCTTGAAGAGACAGTATAGTATTCGGGAAAAAACAACACAATCCAACAACTTTACGTTAAAGTAATATCTGAATCACAAACTATATAAACCCTTTATCTCCATCCTCCTTACTTCATAATTCTTTCATTCTATTTTTAAAAAAAATGGCTCCTTCCTCCTTTTCAATGCTCTTCCTCATTGCTTTCTCTGTGTTTATCTTTGCCAATCCTGCTATGGCTCGTGATTTCTCAATCGTGGGGTACACCCCAGATGATTTGAAATCCACGGACAGGCTCATCGATCTGTTCGAATCTTGGATGGAAAAACACGGGAAAATTTATAAGAGCATCGAAGAGAAGTTGCATAGGTTTGAGATTTTCAAGGATAATCTTTTCCACATTGACGAGACTAACAAGAAAACGACCAACTATTGGCTTGGCCTGAACGAGTTTGCAGATTTGAGCCACGAAGAGTTCAAGAAGACATACCTGGGATTGAAGGTTGACTTGTCTAAAAGAAGGGAGTGCCCTGAGCAGTTCGCTTACAAAGATGTCATGGATATTCCAAAGTCCGTGGATTGGAGACAGAAAGGCGCAGTTACTCCTGTCAAAAACCAAGGATCGTGCGGTAATGAAGTTCCTATAGATACATAAAGCTCTCTTCCTTCCATGAAATCTTTCGGTTGAAAAGTGGCAACAATTAAATGCAAGTATATATATACAGGTAGTTGCTGGGCATTTTCGACAGTGGCAGCAGTGGAGGGCGTAAATCAGATTGTAACCGGAAACTTAACATCACTATCTGAGCAAGAGTTGGTCGACTGTGACACTACCTACGACAGTGGCTGCAATGGAGGACTTATGGATTACGCTTTTGCTTTCATTGTCTCCAATGGCGGACTCCATAAGGAAGAGGATTATCCATATATCATGGAGGAGGGCACTTGCGAAATGAGAAAGGTAAAAAACTGACTAGTTGGTGTTACCGAGTTTCGGTTTAGTTAAAAACATGATGTGAACAAACCTGCATGTTTTTTTTATACTTTTTTTCAGGAAGAGTCTGATGTAGTAACCATTAGTGGATACCATGATGTGCCTCAGAACAATGAACAAAGCCTGTTGCAGGCTCTTGCGAATCAGCCTCTCAGCGTAGCTATTGAGGCTTCTGGAAGAGACTTCCAGTTCTATAGTGGGGTAAGTCATAGATGTAGTTACAGCATTTAAAATTTTTGGCAATGAGCAACACAACACTAAACTCTCATGTTGTTGCAGGGTGTTTTTGATGGTCACTGTGGGACTATGTTAAATCATGGAGTGGCAGCCGTTGGATACGGATCAACCAAGGGTTTAGATTACATCATTGTTAAGAATTCCTGGGGACCCAAGTGGGGAGAAAAGGGTTACGTCAGGATGAAGAGGAACACTGGCAAGCCTGAAGGTCTATGTGGAATCAACAAAATGGCTTCTTTCCCAACTAAAACTAAGTGATTTCAGTCGCCTCTCTCTTCTCTTTGCCAAATGTCTGGTTTTTTCTGTTGTATTTCCAAACGGACTTAATGTCTTGTAATAAAATTCTGATCTTTGTTAGAATTTAAAGACAAAGTATAACAAAAGGTTGTTGACTATAAAACTAAGTCATCTCACATTTATAAACATCTCCAGCAGATTCTTTCTTTATAGTATTGGTAATATTCTTCTTGAAAATGGATCATCCCATGAATCGTACTTGCAAGCAGAAATGTTTCATGTAATTGATGAGAATATAAAGAAGTGATCTGCCAAAATTTGTAACAAGGTAAGTTACCTGACCCACTAGGATACAGAGAAGCACAAAGTTTACTCCTGAAATGAACTGCTCTACTTGCATGTTTACTTGTTTTCTTCAGTCTTTTGGTAGGAGAAACAAAATTTAAGTGTAATTAGCGAAGGTGTTTTTCAGAAAAGATTCTTAACATTGAGGTGCATCTTCAAACTTGCAACAATAGAAGATCGATCGAAAGTATCTAAGACAAAAGAAAAAAGATAAAGCAGGATTTATAATGATAGCACATACAAGAGCAAATTTTCTCCATAAAAAAGTTAGAAAATCATTTTACACCACCACAGCAACTACTATCTGTGTTCATCAATGTAGCCCCTCTAGTGGGATGCCATTACGCTCTCGAAGAAACCTCAGGAAGGTGGTAAGTTTCCATCTACTAGAGTACAGGGCAACTTACTCTTATAAACCACCGCTTCCAGGATACCATCGTCCCGGAACTGGGCAAAGAAAAGTCGAGGGTCAACTGGTCCAGGCAATTTGAAAGAAATGGAAAAGGGTCCAGGTGGGCAAAGTTGCTGCACTTTCATCTGGAATTCACGGGAAGAGTTTTTCAGTATTCCCCCATCATGTACCACCTGCCCTTTTATATTCACAGTTCCATCAACTTTCACATCACAACTTAGTTTACCTGCAAAGAGAAGAAAATGCAGTCGTCAAAACTTTGCAAGTGTAATGCCAGAAGAACATGCACTTCCGTTGATGCAGCAGAAACAGTTCCAATTGTAAGGTTTCGGCATAGAACTTATAAATTGTACTTTTAGGAATCCTTTAAAGGTTTGCGTGATGGGCTTGTTTCATCTGCCTGGCACATGTTGCTCGACATATTCCAATATTGGACGTAGCTAACTTACTTTCATTTCGACGGATTCCAGGCAGTGCAATTCTGAAAAGGTAGGCATCTTTACTGATACCAGTGTCAACGAGCCCAATTGGTGGTCCAGCTGTCCCTTCACTTGCAGTTCCGGTCAATACCACTGATGGCTTCATTTTCGATCCAACATCCATTTACCAAGCTGGACTACTTTAACACTTGGTTTTCAAACAACCTAGTAGATTTACAGCAATTAGCACAGTAATCGTCAGTTTGCAGCAATAAATATGTGATTATGCACAAAATGCAACAATTATGTGATTATGCCTAGCGTAATCGTACAAATCAAGGAAAAGCTAAACAATTGCAAATAGAGAGCGATAGCTTGGCACAGATAACAAAGATATTATGCATTCATTCTAGGACCACACAAGACAAAACTTGAACACTTCTGAAGCATCTCACTCCCTATCCCAGGATCAGAAGAAGAAGAACAACAAAAAAATAACTAGCAGGTAAGGAATTGGAAAACATAAATATAAAGCGATAAACTTGAATTTCAGTTCGAAGCTATTAGTCGCATTCAATCAAAAGTCTTTAACCTTTTAAAGTCAAAGTACATTGTAAAGAAGAAGCTACTAGTCGAGATGTTAGTTCGGATTAGAGGGTTGAGGATTATAGATAGGGATGAAGTCAACCTGCATTCTCCATGATTCAGCTCCACATTGTTTTCCTAAAAGAACAGAAGCGTAGAAGGATCTACACACAAATCTTTCTATTGTCCCTTGTAAATAACGAACAGGCTTATAATAGACAAAAATGAAAAAAAAAACAACAAAAAAGGAACAATACTGAGTTGCAAAAGTCTTCAAATTGAAGCGCAAAACATACAGGGGAAGAAGAAAAAGAAAGAAAGGAGAGGACTTTGATACTTATTAGAACCAAATAACATAAGCATACCCGAAATGGAGTGAGCACGACCAGTATCTTTGACATAGATCGACGAACTGGGATTCTTGTTCTGCGTAAATGGAAAACACAGGTTACTCCTTCTCTTACTTTGCTTCCTTGTATGTGTATGTGTGTGTGTGTGTGAGAGAGAGAGAGAGAGAGAGAGAGAGAAGGAGGAGTGGGAGATCTGCAATCGCATTAATTGGCGACTGCGAAGCGCCCAGCCGCAACAGAAAACCATAAATTTTGAGAGATGACAAATTAACCCAGCCCCGTATTGAATTGAGTTTAAATTAAATTAAATTTATTTTTAATTAAGACTTATATTATTAATTATAATTATTTAAAATATGAATGAAATTACGGAAAAAAAAAAGCATAACACCTATATTTCAAAAGAGCTTGAAAATTTTTATTTAAAAATTGGAAATTAGAGTAATTAATTTAGCCACTATTTTCCACACAGAAAATTCATTTAATTTAAAATCTCAAGAGAAAAATACAAATTATATATTGTTCAGATCAGTTCAGGTCCCTGTCCCTTGGGGATACTACATTTGATTATGTTCTGAGTGCAAAACAAATGAAGAACAAGACACAAACAGATACCGACGATTTAAGGAAAAATAGAACTGCCAACATAAAAGCAAATATCTTTTATTATAGATACAACAAGAAGTGATAAAAATTTTATGATCAAATTTAAGCTAGATCCAAAATTCAATCAGGTTTGAGATTTCCAACTCAAACCCTATCAAATTTAGCCGATTCAAAATCTAATTAAACATATTTTTAATTTTAAAAATAAAAATATTTTAGTCGAACAATCCTTACTAACCCTGACAACAGCCACAGAAAACTACGATAAAAAAGAACCCATATTCATAAGCTAATCATCTCATCCTACAACTCAACATAATCATCAGCTTTTCTCTAACTACACAAATCTTTAGGACCACTTTTCACTACCTAATTGATACTCTTTCAGCAAGTAACAGCATCAAGCTGGAAAGCAACCTGTAGTCCATGTTACTGAAAACCTAAAGAAAAATTGGAAAGGAAACTACTTTCCAGACCTAACCAACTAGTAACACAAACTCTAAGTCATCCTCCTCCAACACAAATCCGTCAGCCCCTAGTTATAAGCAGTTTTACTTCCATGGCATGCCAGACATGCCATGCGGAAAACTGTTCAAGCAGGCTCCAGTTCCAGTACTCTGGTTAAGAGGGCTTCCAGGACCACCCGAGGATTCACTGAGTGTCCCACGCGATGGTGGGCTGCTGGCTCCTGTCGATCCACCAACTGCAGGAACTCCTGTTATTGCGGGTAAAGGCTCTATTTGGTTTGCAGACTTTGATTCCTTTCGACCATCTGCAATGAAACTCCCAACCACCACCTGCAATGGAAAGACAGTTGAAGACCATTAGCTTTGATAACCAGAAACCATTTTGCAGAAAGAAGAAAGTTGATTATGCAAGTATCTAGGCACTATCAGGAACCATGCCATTGCTAGTTGAAAATTTTGATAATTAAAGAGCTAGGAATACAATACCAGTAACCTTGAGGGAGAGCAAGAATTAGAGATTCAGGTTCGTTCAATATTCTCAAAGGTCAAAGTTGGGATTAGAAGGCTCATGGTGGGCCTTGACTTAGTGGGAGATTGGATGGAGAGGGGGATTTGATGACGTTTTTGATTGGCTATCTTGTGTTCCTTATAAGTTGTTTAATAGTTGACATGCTGAATCGTATGCATAATGGGTCAATTTAGGTCGATCCTAACCCCATATATCAATTATTTCTATAAATTTTTTCTATATTAATTAATAGAATATTAAACCCTAATAAGAAAATCTCAAATCATGATTTGTGATAGAACTCTAGTTTTTTAGCACTAGAGTAAGTATGTATTATTGAATGAAAGAGTACTGTATTGCTATTACAGTGGTGATTCTAAGAAACACCAAGTATGTATTATTGAATGAAAGAGTACTGTATTGCTATTACAGTGGTGATTCTAAGAAACACCCCAGAGCTGAATACTCCTCAGAAAGAACAATCATTTTTCTGCCTCGAGTATACTCTCCATATCCTAGGCTTATTCCCTTTTTTGTTATTCTTCCCTTTTCCTAAATTATTCTCACCCATATCAACCCTAACATTGCTCCCCTCTGGAAGAGCAGCCTTTTCCTCAAGGCTGCACTGAGGGAATTGGCTGCGAATAACAAAGTCACCCTCCCAAGAAGCATTCTCCATAGGCTTGCCTTTGCATTTAATCAGCCATTAGCGGTTTGAATCTCCTGTCTTAGTGATTACCCTGCTAGCTATCACAATTTCTGGTTCTACAACATCCTCCAATTCCACTTCCAAACCTTCAGGCAAAGTTGTCTCCACTAAATAGTTCCCCACAGCCTTCATGAGTTGAGATACATAAAACACCGGATGAACCCTAGAGTTAAGGGGTAGTTGGAGCTTATAGGTGGGTGTCCCATATTTTTCCATTATCTGAAAAAGCACAAAGTATCTGGCTGCTAACTTTTGATTAATACTTCTGGCCACCAACAACTGTTTATAGGGGCAAAGCTTAAGAAAAACCCACTCTCCCACCTGAAAAGATTGCGAAGTTCTTTTTCTATCTACATATTTCTTCGTTTGTTCCTGTGCCCTATTCAAATTATATTTAAGTTGATTCAAATGCTTCGCCTTTATCCAATATTCTCTAGCCACAACCTCCAATTTAGTCTCTCCTTGTAAGTACCATACCAGTGGTTGGGGTCTCCTCCCATAAACAACCTCAAATGGAGTTGGACCTATAGACATATGGAAGTTGTACCACAGTTCTGCCCACGAAATCCAATAAGACCAATTCCTAGGTTGTTTGGAAGCAAAGCACCTCAAGTAAGTTTCCAAACACCTGTTGTGAACTTTCGTTTGTCCATCAGTTTCTGGATGATAAGATGAGCTCATTTTAAGCATAGTACCCTTCATACGAAACAACTCCCTACAGAAAAGACTAATAAACAAAGGGTCACGGTCACTGATGATGGATTCTGGCAATCCAAGTAGGCGTACAACTTCTTTAACGAACACCTCAGCCATAGTTTTTGCAGTATAAGGGTGCTTTAGTAGGATAACATGGACATATTTAGATAAACGACCCACCACGACCAGTACTGCTTCATACCCTTTAGATTTAGGAAGTCCGGTAATAAAATCCATAGAAATGTCTTCCCAAATCTGATTTGGAATAGGCAAGGGTTGTAGCAGACCCCCAGGAGATGTGGCAGCATATTTCTGTCGTTGACAAGTATCACAAGACTTGACGAAATCCTGAATGCATTTCTTCATTCCGATCCAATACAGATTGCTCGCGATTCTCCTATAGGTTCGTAGATAACCTGAATACCCTCCAATAGGGAAAGAATGAAATTAATTTAAGAGAAGTGGAATAAACATGGATGTAGTTGAAATCACCACCCGCCCTTTGTACAATAGAACCCCAAGATGCCATAAAAACTCAGGTCTAGAGTGTGGATCTTGCTGCAAATCCCTTATAATTCCACACAACGTGGGATCTTGTTGCACCTCCTGATGAAGGGTTCGGCCATCTGCCCACCGTGGATAAGAGATGATTGTTTTCGGCTCTCCTTCATCATCCATTAGTGAAAACACATCAGCCGCCTTATTATAAATGACCTCAAAATGATAGGCCAAAAGCTTAGCCATCCAACATTGTTGATCTGTAGTCGTCCCCCGCTGTTGCAACAAATGTCAAAGACTTTTCTGGTCTGAATATACCACAAATGATCTGCCAAGCAAATAATGACGCCAATGATGCACTGCCAACACCAAAGCCATTAGCTCGTTTTCATACGCCGATTTAGAAAGATTCCCCCCCTGAAAATGCCTTACTATAGTAGGCTATCGGCCTCCTGTTTTGCATCAACATTGCACCCACTCCCTTTCCTGAAGCATCACATTTAATCTCAAAGGGTTGGGAAAAATTTGGAAGAGCTAACACCGGAGATGTAGTCAACACCTTTTTTAGGGCCTCAAAGGACTCTAAGGGCGCTGCATTCCAATGAAACCCCTCTTTCTTTGTCAGATCCATAAGTGGCTTAGCTATTTTTCCATAGTTCATGATAGACTTAAAGTAATACCCCATCAACCCTAGGAATCCCCTCACCCCCCTAACATTTCAAGGAATAGGCCAAGTTAAAACACTTAATCCTTAATCTTTGCAGGATCAACCACTACCCCCTCACCAGAAATAACATGACCTAAATAATCTACCGACTGTCTCCCAAAACTACACTTCTCTCTGTTTGCCACAGACTAATTCTTTTTTAAAACCTCCAATACGCTTGATAGATGCAAAAGATGAGTATTCCAATCAACACTATATCCCAGAATGTCATCAAAAAAAAACCAGAACAAACCTTCTAAGAAAAGGCTTGAAAATGTCGTTCATTGCAGATTGGAAGGTAGCTGGTGCATTGGTCAATCCAAACGACATTACTAAAAACTCATAGTGGCCATCATGTGTTCGGAAAGCTGTTTTGTGGACGTCTTCGTTCTTGATCCTAATTTGGTGATACCCAGATTTGAGATCTAACTTAGAGAAGAAATAAGCACCATGCAACTCATCTAAAAGTTCATCCACCACCGGAATAGGATATTTGTCTGGTACTGTGGCCTTTTTAAGGCCCTATAATCCACACACATTCGCCATGAAGCATCTTTCTTCTTGACCAAAATTACGAGACTGGAATAAGCACTTGAGCTAGGTCGTATGATGCCTAATTGTAACATTTGTTAAACCTGTTTCTCAATCTCATCTTTATGATGGTGTGGGTATCTATAGGGTCTCACACTAATTGGACCTTGTCCTTGTTGTAAAACAATAGAATGAGAATGATTCCTTTGGGGGGTAATCCTTGAAGCTCTTGGAATACCTATGGGAATTTGTTCAACACCAGATTCAGCTCCTGTTGTTCTTTACCGCCAAGTTGTGTCTAATGCTCCCCTTTTTTTGCAACTACTTCAACTGATCGAGAAGCACCCAGTAAAATATGCAAAGGTATTGGACCCTTGTAATACAAGCTTCCCCTTCTTTGAATTGCCCTTGTTTCTGCGTTGCCACACAACTCCACAGCTTGACCAACATATTGGAATTGCATGGTCATCTCCTTCTAGTCCATGATGACCTTCCCCAAGGTCTGCAACCAAGCAACTCCCAAAATGACATTCATTCCTCTCAAATCCAGTATGTAAGCATCTACCTTCAAGTCCAGCTCCCCTAGCCGAATAGGAATCCCTATACATCTTCCCTTAGTCGTTACCTTATGGCCATCTCCCAATCTGATTCTCAAAGTCTTTGTCAGCTCTATAGTTAAGCCAAGACTAGTAGCTAATTCAAGGGAAATAAAATTGTGGCTTGCTCCACTATCCACCAATACGACAATGGGAACACCGTGTATTTTCCCTTCCAACCTCATGGTTTTAGTTTCAGATACCAGTGCTTTATTCACCCCGAACACCCCTATGGTTATGCATTCTAACGATAGCTCTCCTTCCTCTTCGTCCTCCGCCTCAATGGCTATTATTTCTCCCTCTTCATTTAACGTTTCATTGTCATCCAAAACCAGTAACCTTAGTTGTCTCTCCCAACACTGGTGTAATGGGTAAAATCTCTCCCCACATCGAAAACAAAGTCCTTTAGCCTTTCTATCCATGAGTTCTTGGTATGAGATGTAACGCAACCCCCTATTTCTCTTTGTCAACACCCTCCTTTCTCCCTCTAATCACCTTATCGATGCCGTCATGGAGGGCGCAGAAGCTCGGTTCTGTGCCGAAGCATTGGGTCGGTACCCAAGTGGCTCTCAGGTTCTACCCGCTCCATATTCCCTAGGAAAATCTGCTCGACCCGTGAGGCTTGTATGATCCAACTCCTTGGGGTTCGTGTTAACCTGATAATGGCTCCTAAAATGGCCATCTCGGTGCTGACTCCAGGTGCAATGTCGAGAGACCCAACTCTCGCTACCTCCTTGCTCACCGCACACCTCTTCTTCCACAGCCCTTTATATTTTCATTAACTGATACCTATTCACCGGACTGAACATGCGCACCCTTCTTCTAATATCCGATCTCAACCCACTCATGAAATATCCCATAAACTATTCCTCCGGTAGACGACCCACCTGGGACGATATGAATTCAAAAGCCTCAAGGTACTCTTCAACTGTATCAGTTTGTCGCATGTCAGAAAATTCTTCAAATGGATTCTCAAACCTCCTCCCTCCATATCAGTCTATTAAAGCTTTCTTAAACTTCTCCCAATTCAATTCTACCCATAAACTATTCCTCTGATAGATGACCCACCTGGGACGATTTGAATTCAAAAGCCTCGATGTTTTCAACTGTATCAGTTTGCGCAAGTCAAAAAGTTCTTCGAATGGATTCTCAAACCTCCTCCCTCCATATCGGTCTATTAAAGCTTTCTTAAACTTCTCCCAATTCAGTTCTACTTCCGTCTCTCTCAGAAGGTTAAACCAATGAATGGTTGATCCCTCCATACTTAAGAGCGCTAGTTTGGCTTTTACCTCCTCTGAGGTATTATGAACCTCGAAGTATACTTCTGCTCTAGTGATCCACTGCACAGGATCAGACCCATCAAACATGGGTAGTTCAACCTTACATACAGACATTCTATATTCCTCCATATCGGCAGAGGACTGCTCCGGCTGCATGAGCTGTTGAGGACGCTAATTTATCCTTTCACCAGCCGTAGTTTGCCCCTTCCCCGTGGTATCATTCTCCTGTCCTTCGCCTGGTCTCTTACCCATCATCTTACTCATTTCTAGTAGCAATGCTCGCTACATTTCCCCTATGGCCATTCTCATGGATGATTGAATATCTTCAACCCCAGCCTCCAAACTATCCATATGAGATTCCAACAAGTCTACTCTATCTGACATCTTTGGTGGCATGAATGTAGAACAAATCCTCCCTTCCTAGTATCCGGCAAGTCGGACCAATGATAGAACTCTAGTTTTTTAGCACTAGAGTAAGTTTGTATTATTGAATGAAAGAGTATATTGTATTGCTATTATAGTGGTGATTCTAAGAAACACCCCCAGAGTTGAATGCTCCTCAGAAAGAACAATCCTCTTTCTGCCTACAATAACTTTCTCCCCCCTCTCACCAACCTCAGCCTCAAAACCACCTAGTCCGAAACATTTTGTTTTGCCAACTCAGCCACTAACCAACTAACTCCCCTCTATACCTTCTTTCTTTCTCCTTGAGTATACTCTCCATATCCTAGGCCTATTCCCTTTTTTGTTATTCTCCCCCTTTCCTAAATTATCCTCAACCATATCAATCCTAACAATTTGCAAGAAATTTCTACTATTTTTTATGCAATTGCTACAAGGTCAACAATTCCATGAGCTTGAGCTAAACAATTGAACATATCTATGCACAAGATCGCACTTTCATCAGGAAAAAGAATGGCACTTACTACACCTAAAAGCAATGCAATAATATCCTAATATGAGTTGATGAGATATTCTGACAAACTACAACTGAAATATACAAGTCAATTCTCAAATCACACTCTTTACACCTACCAAGATTGAAACCTTGTCTATGAGAAGGTATTCCTACCTCCGTACCATCAAGCTAAATCCTTGATGATTATAGAGCATATAACCATGAAAGACAAGCAGTTAATATGCCACACTAAGATCTCGTGCAATGAGGGTACACATTTTTATGCGCTTTGGAGTTGATATCCAGATATTCTAGATTCTAAATGTGGTATGGAATTTGAATGACTATGTTACAACAGTAAAAATCTCGGGATAGTAATTGAATACACATTATAACACCTCATGGTCATAAGATTATTACTTAAAGGATAGACCTTGAGGTTAAATTTCAAATCAACTAAAGTCAAATGTTCTTGAGTTAAATTCAAAACCAAAATATTGACAGGTTAGAAGCTTTCATGTTAAGTCTCAACTATGATCAATTTCTTGAAATTTTTATAGAGTTGAGTAAAAAGTTCAACTGCAAGTTGCACCCAGTGGCCCACAGGAAATAGTTGTGAAATGATGTGCAAGCGGCAGTATATAACCAAAAGAAACATAGATGAGTAAATTTGGAGACGGCCCTTAGTTTGGAATATAAATCTGGACATTAACCTGGACTGGAGATGCAGCTGTAAGAAGGCCAGCCACGCAGCCACCTAGCACACGGCCATCTGGGCCAGACAATGACACGCTTAAGCCCCCCGTTCTGGTCCTTTGATCTCCATTTTCTGACAGCATAAACGAACCAGAAAGTGACAGGATTTCAAATCTCCCCTGTTTCAGGAAAAGTGGTGCAGACGTCAATAAGTTGCATCTCAAACCATAATTGAACGGTAGCACACACATATCTCAACATCCAAAAACAATTATGTGCAAAGGAGCATTGCTTTCCTTCTAAGACTGATAATTCTCAAAGTCCAAAATTCCAATACAACTTGTTTGCTTTCTTCTTCAACTTTTAGGCAATCTCCAGTCAGAAACCTATTTTATGCTCAAGTCTTCTTTAACCTTTCAAAATGATATTAAGTTACCACAATCTAGAAATTTGGAATGATCAAATTGTTTTTTAGCATTTGAAGTGGACAATAGGACAATTCATTCACATCTAACATGAATGGCTGCTACCAGAAAGAGCACTTCTCACAAAATTTCCACATAACCACAATGAATGTCATGACAATATGGATTGTTGTCCTAGACACAAGCTTCCCAGAACCATGGCCACCGAATAGAAAAAATGAAGAAACATTAATCTTAGGAACACAACTTGCCATCTTAAACACAAGGCTTTTATGTTCAAAACTTTTTTTGAAAAATGAACAATTTGTTTCATTAAATCAACAACTAACACATGCATCAGTAAACTATGTCTTAGGTTACAGAAAATAGCGATTGCAACTACAATATTACAGTTGTTATCAGATTCATTACGATATTTTTCATTTGTTGCGACTATAGCCACAATTGTGTCATACTAACTGCAATTATCGCAGTAAATATCAGCAGTGTTAACCATACTCCACTACTTAGAAACTTGTTGGAAGATATCAATTATCCTCCATCGTATCAATTCCACATTTGCACTAATTCTTTATTGCAGTCAAATTAGCACAAACCAAAAGCATCTTCATTTGATTATAGTTGCATCAATACAAAAAAGATGAAAAGTGACAGACCTCATATGTTACTGTTCCACCAGAAGTTGCGGGTTGGCGAAGAGTTACATTTGATATGGCACCATTTGCTGACAGAATACAAACAGCCCTAGGTCCATGCTGAGAAAATGACATTATTTTTGCTGAGACATCCTGAAAGTATCAAATAAAAGAAAATGTCAGCTTCCAATTATGTCTTTATTTATGAGATCAACTGTTTCTTTTATTTATAAGTTGGAGAAAAGAAAAAGGTTCAACTTAACGTCATTAACAGCAGTACAGTCATCCAACCATTGGACTATGGGCTCAATGATAATTATAAGATCAAAAATAAACAAATACTAGTACAAAAAAGAGAATACTAAATTGTAAAACTAGTTAGGTAAGTTAGAATGAAAATGGAAGCACCATCCAGTAGATGCCTATACTCCTTAAATTCTAACAGAATCTCATAATTAAACAGTGAAGAAGAAACCTAAAGTGGAACTTGCCAAATTCAAACCTCCAATTTGAGAGAATTAAATAAACAAAAATGATGTATATCATTGCATTCAATTTTCATTTCAAACATTTCCTTAAATACATTAATTCCAAATATATGTAAAACTACAACAAAATTAGAATCCTTTGAAATTCAAGTTTTTTTTTCACTCAGTATTGGCTTTTGTCTTCTTTTTTTTTTGGGGATTTGAGTGGTTGAAGTTCTACATATTCTAAGTATTGGTTCTACGTAATATCATCATAACAAACTAAAATGTGCCAGAAACAATCAGAAGAGCAAATATGAAAATGAAAAACAAAAACAAAAACAAAACCTCTCCAGCTTTCACAGTGATAACATGAGGTGTAAATCCAACCCCTGGTAGCCCTGCAGAGAGAAACCTTCGTGAGTAACTATTAGTGCAGTAATTAATAGCACAAATATCACATGAAAATTATAATTTTGGAAAAAGAAAAGTGAACATAGCTTGAAAGAACAAGGAAAAGACTGTTGTTTCCATATATTTTCCAGGTAAAAACAGTGGACAAACGACCAACTAAGCATATAGTCTTAAAAGGTAAAATCCACATTTTCACAGAAAGGATTCGAAATTTGTAAAAGCTTTGTATTTATAGCAGTTTAAGTGATAAAAACTGTGGAAATTGTTCAACATAGAAAAAGAAGAAGAAAACAATTCTGACAGAAACATCTGCAGGGTGGAATAGGGAGAGTTGCACGGCAAAAATAAAGGGCAGATAAGTAATTTTAAAACTACAGAATCTGAAATGAGTCCGAGGAGATCAAAGACAACCGCTTCTTTTACTATTTTCTTTTTCTTTTCAATTCGATCTCTTACAATCAAAATAAAAAAGACGACCTTTGAGCATCAAAATACAAATCCCTGTTTTAAAATCTAAACAATTATATTTATTCATGAAAAACACTATAACAATCAAACTACTTCTGAATTGAAAATACCCTATCCCAACACATTATACAAATATCAAAATCAAAGAAATACAAAACATTCAAAACAGAAACTAAGAATTAAACTCCATCCATCAAACTGAGATTGGTTTTATTTTTAGAAAGCAACTTATCCAAAGCACAATGTATAAATCAATTAATTAACTTACCCATAGCTTGCAATTGTTGTTTTTTGCTAGAACCAGGTGGCCTTCCTCTAGCTTTCTTAACTGTTGAAGTTGGCGTCGGGTGAGGATTCAGCGGTGGAGAAGCGAAGCCACCGCCACCACTTGACTGGGTGATGGTGAAAGGCTGCTGTTGGTGTTGCGGTGCAGGTACAAGAGCCAATGCCATAGTACCATCTGGCCCATACTTTCTCGGCCTACCTCTCTTCCTCTTCGCTGCAGTCTCAGCAGCCGCCACTGAATTGACGTTAATCCCCAAAGACGATGAGGGTGCAGTCACACTGGCGGTGGCAGATCCTTCCCCAACTCCGCCTCCCGGTTGTTGGTAGGTAGGCGAGGCGTTGTGGTGGTGGTGGTTGTTGCTGTTGTTGTTGGTGGTGGTGGTGATGGTGGTAGTCGTACTAAGTGATTTGTAGAGTGGTGTGGCGTCAGGACCAAAGGGTAATCGCGACGAAATAGTAGGATTGTTCTCAAGTCCCGCACTTAACGCTTCTCTGCTTGTCATCACCCCTGTCTCGGATCCTGACATATTTCGTTCCATACAAATCTCTGTCCATGGTTAATTTCAGAATCACAAAAATATATGTCAAAAGTGAAAAGACTCAAAACAAAGTAATTATAAACAAAAAGTGAAAGTTTTCAAGTTTGAGTTGGCGCAAATCTACCAGAAAACTAAATCTCCTAAACCAACCCAACGGGTTTCAAGCGGGAGGAGTTGGACTTGAAGAAGAAGATCTTGAATTTTCAGGAATTACTATCATAATTATGACCTAAAAATTCACAGAAAATGACCGAAAAATAGGGAAACATGTTTAAAAACCTGGAAAATTAAGAGAAATTACCAATAATTCAGAAAAAAAGCAAGCATCCAAAAATTTTGAACTCGGGGTAAATCCCTGGCCTCTGTTAATGAAAACGCCGATGAGCGTAGAAGCTTTTTCTCAAGAAATGCGAAATGTGATATTAAAGTATATATTTATTTTGTTGATCCAGATATTTTTATTTAAAATTTAATTTCTCTTACCTACGAGGTCGAGGACTCTTATTTTAAAATAATTAAAACACCAGGTCTAGTCTAATTTGCTTTTGTACGAATAAAGATAATTAATTCCTCTTCTTCTACCTCTTACTCGCGCGAGTACATTATCATCGTCTACTCGTCTTCTACAAGTAACACATACACATTTTATTCAAAAAATAATGCAACGTCTTACGTGTTTCAGGCGATTAGCTTTAACATCATACTTGCAGTTCCGTGTATTTCCATCTTGTTATTTTCTTCTCCTCTTTTTTTAACTTTTATATAAAAAAGATTTAATAATTGCATTAGCGTTGGATTGGTGATTAGTCTTATTCTTTTTCTTTTCAGAATAATTTGATATTTATCTTCAGGACAAATTTTGGTTGGTGAAGGGTTGTTGAGTCAATTATTATATTACATAAATGAAATTAATAAGATTATATATATATATAGAAAATAAAAAGCAAAGTTATCTTTTCAAGTTGCATTTATTATTCTAAGTTTTAAATAAGCAACTAGATCAAACCTCCTCAATTAAGTTGGTAAGTGAATGAAAGGTCATTCCGCAAAGAGAATAATCTATTTGTAGTGGAAAGTTGCAATTAATCTATTTTCTAATAATATTGCAACTTTTTGAATTTTTCATCTCTTGCTTTTTCATTTATATTAATTACAAAATTGCATTGTATTAAAATTCATCATTTATTTATATATATATTGCAAATTACATGAGATTTTTTATTTTTTAACAAACAAAATTTTCACTGAATTGTTATTGTTGTAGTTCATAAGAATTTTTATTTTTTAAAATATCAACAATGATAAGCCTTTAAATAATCAGTAAAATTGTTCTTTTGTAATTATAAAATTACAGGTTCATGTTACATAAACAATCTTTTTGTAAAAATATAAAAGAAAGGTTAAATATATTATGACCCTTTCCAAACACCTACGAAACAAATAGAAGTGATTATTAGTACTTTTAGTCATTTGGTTTGTTTACTTTTCTTTAAATATATATTGGCATAATTTAGTAAATCATCAAATATATATAATAATATACAAACTAGTATTTTTAAAACACAATTTATTAAATGAAAGAAAATTTCTTTTTTCTTCTTTGTTTTACTTGAATAATTGATATTTGGTATATTAAAAAATATAGCATTCTTTTAAGTGTTTTTTTCCCTTTTAATTAAAAACATAACATGTCTTAATATTGCTATGGATTTTGGATAACCCATATTCTTTTATAACCAAAGAAACTATTTTTTTATAATAATTTATGATATATAAGATAAACAAACTTTGTCATGTTTATGAAAAAATCCGTAGGAGCCGTCTTCACCGTTAACACGACAAGCAACTGTACTGTCAGTTAACAGAAAACCAGATAATTGTTCCAACGACAAGAGCCGAAGCTAATCTAAAAGCCATGGCGTCCATTTCTTCACCGTATCATTGTCCTTGCAATTGCTACCTCTTCACTTCTTCCATTAACTACACAATTCTTACTTCCTCAACATCCACTGCTAACCCCAAAACCTATTTAGACGTCAAGAGAAAGCACCAAGTTCTGTGCTGCAAGAACTTGTTGGAAGAAGAGCAAAGACAGAGCCAAGAATCCTTGTATTCTTGTTTTGAATTTCCCTCCACCTCTCCGGGAAGAAGAGAAACTTTGTTCAACATGACATTTACTGCTTTCAATTTCCCGGCAATTGTTTCCAATGCATTGGCCGGAATCGGTAATATTATTATTATTTTTAATCTTTGAGCTTTAAATTTTAGGAATTTATTTTGACCTGATGAGCACCGCTTAATTTTGTAGACGTGACAGAGAATTTCCGCGTCTACACAGACGACGTGAACAAATTCCAAATATCAGTACCAAATGGTAAGCATTCGTAACGTTTTTCATTATTAAAACATGTTTCCTGTGTTGAAACGAGTAATTGAGACTGTTATATGTTTCTTGGAACGTTTCTGAGACTGATGTGAACGATGGTTCATCGCAGATTGGCAAGTTGGCTCTGGAGAATCTGTCGGGTTCAAATCAGTGACTGCTTTCTACCCGGAAGAAGATTCTAGCAATTCAAGTGGTAAGTTTGTGTTTTCAGCAATGGCAACAGGAAAACTTTACTTAATACTTGGCCATTTTACATGTTTCAATTGGTTGCTTCTTCAGTCAGTGTTGTGATCACGGGACTTGGTCCGGATTTTACAAGGATGGAATCTTTTGGCAAAGTCGAAGCATTCGCTGAAACTTTGGTTGGTCTTTGTACCATTCAATTTTCCTGTCTCCTTGTGAAAGAAAAAACTTAACTTGATGATGTCTTCCATTTGATTTTTCAGGTTAGTGGTCTGGACAGAAGTTGGCAGAGACCTCCTGGCGTTGCAGCAAAACTTATAGACTGCAAATCAGCTAATGGTTAATACTTAATCTCCCTCATTTACTTAGTATACATATGAAATTACGTAGACAAATTTCTCTAAGATCTTATGTCCTATCTAAACTTAAATAAGTTACCATCACTTTTCACTCAACAAGACGATGTTGGAAGACTTTGATCTTGTGAAAAGTAGAGTTCTAAAACATAATTGGAAGAGTTTAAGCCATATGGAAGCCACCAGATGATGCTTGTAAAAAACCATTAACTGTTTTATGCATTTCTTTTCGATCATAATAACATACTTTTGACATTATTAATTGTTCTAGTGATGCTTGTGAAAGAGTTATAGGACCAGACTAGCAAATGCTTATTCGATTCATTTCTAACAGTAGGCTTCTTAGTTGCTTATGTACCCTTTGTTTCGGAGACAACTGAACTTTTTGTTGAAATATGATCCCAAATCCTCTGACAGGATTATATTACATCGAGTATACGTTGCAAAATCCTGGAGAAAGACGAAAACATCTGTTTTCAGTGCTTGGGATGGCCTTCAATGGTTGGTACAACAGACTATACACCGTGACAGGACAGGTTTGGCTACTGGAAAATGAAACATGATGATCATAATTTATCTCGAGGCATTCGAGTTGTACATTATGTATATGTTTACTTGGCATATTCTGAACTCTGTCCTTCAATGCGAGGTGCAGTTCGTGGATGAAGAATCGGAGAAATATAGTTCTAAGATACAGAAGGTAGCTTCAACAAACATTGATTTGGTGAAGACCCCCTTTTATTGTCCCATCTCTGAACTCAAACGAACTATGTCATGAGAATAATGTGAACTCCAAATATTTCCTATTGACTTGCTATTGTTTTTTATGGTTTTGCAGGCTATTTCATCCTTCAGGTTCATTTAAGGAACTGAAATCCATAAGGTTCCATACAGGTTGCAGACAAGTTTCAATCTACCATCCCCAATCACTTGGCCTCGTCCAAAAACTAACTCTTGCAAATAACAAAGGTGTATGGTTTTTAACTGCATTGAGTGATGCGTCACGCGAGTAATGTACTGATTGGCATCTGTTATAGAAAAAGAGAGAGGAGATTTATGAAACGAAAATTATCAGTTTAAAATTGCAGGTTCGTTCCCCCCAACAGACATGGACGCAGCTTTTATCCTCCTTCCGACCTCTCTCTTCTCTGAAACATGGACGCCTCTTTTGATTTCTTCCACCCATTCACTTCCGCTCACTTCTAAACCTCACGCACTGTCTTCTCCTTTTGTCTTCTTCTCCTTTCCCCTGTTGAAAGCCCGCCTTTTCTTAGACCCAGGTGATATGTCACCTGGTTCATCCCGGAACCATTCCCAGCCACTACAGAGAGAGTAGTTTCCTCCTCTCCCTAATGCCTCTCAGCCCCTCCCTACTTTCAAGAAGGAAGAGAAGCGGACATGGAGTCGTGTGGTGGGAGACCCAGACTACTTCGGAAGGTTTCGATTTGTAGCTGGAATTAATACTGCCCTGTCTGCCCTACGGTCGAAGTACTACCGCAAGGAGCCATCAAGTGGAGAACGGCTCTGGTAGGATACTTTTTTTTGGAGAAGAGAACGGCATCCCCGAGTGTTAAACACTGGGCGGAGATGAATTAGAAAAAATGGGGACTTCAGTCACCTTAATAACCAAAGACTACCTTTTTATCTTTCGGTTTTCTTCTGAAATGGGTCCTTAGCACACAAGGTAAGTCGTTGTTCCCGGGGAGATGGGAAATTGGGTTTAAACTTGATAGAAGAGACGAAATCACAACTATCCCTACGTTAATATACACAAAATCCCTCTTGAGTACTAGTCGTATGAGGGATTGAGAAGAAGGAATTGGTATTGAGAAGAATGCAGGCAACAATTGTACCCCCAGACATAATGCAGAGACGAGGGACACTGCAAAATATCGAGCAATCATCAGCTCAGTCTTCCCGAACACAGTGGTGTCATGCTAATTTGATCAGCATTGAACTGCAGGCACAACTGTCAGGTGATGCAAATAATGAACAAAGTAAAGAAACAGATGCAGACAGGACAGAGAATCTCTTGATCGTGGGAGGACAGGTGTAACCTCTGGGAGCTAACAGTCTGTTTGGTTACTGTCTCCAATATGCAGAGACGGAACGAGACGAAAATTTGGAGACGGAACAGAACAGA
>JAOQMS010000002.1:53966-69462 GCA_027563885.1 Erythroxylum longipes | reverse complement strand
CAATTCTCCAAGTATGATTCTTTAAAAACATAATTAAGTCATATGGAATACATGTTCAATGAAACATTCTAACTAGGCTACAATTTGGGGCCTTACATTCTAATTAATTATATTTAATTAATTATATTGTTTTGCTCAAAAAGGAAAAAAATTAGTTAAATTTTTATATCAGATTTTAATATATTCTAATTAATTATATTTAATTTTAATATATTCTAATTAATTATATTGTTTTACTAAAAAATAAAAATTAATTAAAATTTTATTTTACATCAAATTTTAATATCTAATTAGATATAATTAATTTTAATATATTCTAATTAATGGTATTTAATTAATTATATTGTTTTGCTAAAAAGGGAAAAATAAAATTTTGTTAAATTTTGGTATCAAATTTCAATATATTCTAATTAATTATATTTAATATATTCTAATTAATTATATTATTTTACTAAAAAAAGGAATGAATGACTTTCATTCCTCACATATTTAGGGGATATAAAATAATCTCAAAACTCATATATCAAAATATTGTTCATCCAATAATAATATATAACCAACCAAAGTTTTTCATTCTCATACTCATTGATGTCTTCCAAATCCATAAACCAAGCACTCCCTTATTATTGCTTTTGATCCAACTCATTTAATACTAATTAACTGGTTCTATTATGAGCAATTATTGCATTGTGATTTATTTCAAAAATCTGATAATGTCCCATTAGCAATTACAATGGTATATGCACCCAACTGGGAATTCCAACAGGCTAGCTTATGGAAAGATTTACATAACATTGGTTCACACATCTTGATTCCTTTGATGATTTCTGCAGACTTTAACCGCTTGCTATCATCAACTGAATCTTTAGGAGTAAGGGGACCAACGGATACAGATATTAAATAACTAACATCACTAATATCTTTACTTGGACTTGTTGATCACTAATATCTCATTTAGTACTAACTAACTGGTTCTATTATGAGCAATTATTGCATTGTGATTTATTTCAAAAATCTGATAATGTCCCATTAGCAATTACAATGGTATATGCACCCAACTGGGAATTCCAACAGGCTAGCTTATGGAAAGATTTACATAACATTGGTTCACACATCTTGATTCCTTTGATGATTTCTGCAGACTTTAACCGCTTGCTATCATCAACTGAATCTTTAGGAGTAAGGGGACCAACGGATACAGATATTAAATAACTAACATCACTAATATCTTTACTTGGACTTGTTGATCTTAAATTTCAGGGTCCATTATACACATGAAGTAATCATCAGCAGGGAAATTGGTTGGTACAGAGGAAGCTAGATAGGTGCCTAGTAAACAATTGGTGGCTTGCATGAATGACAAACAACTATGTTGTGTTTGAGGAGCCATTGTTCTCAGATCATACAGATGTCAATGTTTACATTAAAAGCAGACCTAACAAAAGATGCACACCCTTCATATTCTTTAATTCACTACTAAATCATGCTCAGCTTGATGCAATAGTTAAGGTAGTAGTTCGAAGACAAGTCTGAGGGTCTAATGCTTTTCAGTGTATTGAAATGCTGAAAATTATCAAATCTGAATGTGTAAAACTACTGAAACAATGTTTTGATCCTTTGAAACTCAATAAACAGCAGGCCATGGTGAATCTTATCTTAACTCAGAAGATGTTTGCTACTAATCCCACTGATCCTGCACTCATAGACAAGGAGAAGACGTAATTGAGCAATCATATGCAAACAATTGAAGACTTTAGTAATCAATTAAAGCAAAAGTCCATAGTTATATGGCTTCAACAACGAGATAGGAATACCAAATACTTATTTAATGTGATTCAAGGTAGGAGGAATAGAAACAAGATAATATCTCTAAAAAATGAGCATAGACAAATGATACACGAATAGTATGCATTGAAAGAGGTGGCTACTAGACATTTCATAATGATAAATAAAGTCTCTTCACCTACCTCTTGTCTTATCACTAGCATGGCTGGTTCTATAAACTCGAGTCAACCTTCTTCCTTAGTTAAAGAGGTCATCAATTAGGAGATCAAAGCAATATTGTTTTCCTTATACCCTGATAAGTCACCAGGTCCTGATGGCTTCAATGCCATATTTTTTTAAGCAAAATTGAATCTCTTATAAGCTTTAGTTGTCAGAGAAATGCAGGAATTCTTCAAAAGTGTCAAGTTACTCATAGAAATGAATAAGACATATCTAGTCTTAGTTCCTTAAATCCTAAACCTCAAAAGGTTGAATGATTATCGACCAATATCTTGTTGTAACGTGGTGTCTAAGATCATCTCTAAAATCCTTGCTAACAGATTGAAGGATACTTTACCAAGATTGATTAACTCTAGTCAAGGGGGTATGCCCCTGGTAGAAGTATGGGTGATAATATAATGTTAGCACAATAACTGTTAAAAGACTACAACACTAAAGAATATATGAGAAGTTGTACTCTCAAAATAGACTTCAATAAGGCATACGACACTGTGAAATGGAACTTCCTTATTAATTAACTCCTTGCATTTGGATATCTTAGCAAGTTTGTCAATTGGATCCATGCTTGCAATTTTATTGTATCATTTTCCATCCTATTGAATGGTGAACCGACACAACTGTATAAAGCAGCTAGAGGAATATGGCAAGGAGATCTACTATCTCTTTATATCTTTGTAATTGCTATGGAAGGGCTTCAAAGAATGACCCAGCTATGCAGTGCTAAAAGCAAAAACTTCAGATATCATCATCGATGTAGAGAATTGCATATCACTTAACTTTCTTTTACTTGCTCATTCTATATGCCAATGATACAACTTCAACTGGAGTACTCTTAACTTCCTTACAGAGATTCCAAGAAGTATCCGAGCTAAAATCCAATCCACAAAAGAGCTCAATGTACCTATTTACACAAAGTAGTGAAGCCTCATTAAATGTGCTCATAAGTGCAGGTCTTGCCATTCATCGGTTGCCTCTTAACTATTTGGGTGTCCCCATCTCTACTAGGAAGCTGAAAGAAGGCGAATGCAAACCTCTAATTGACAAAGTTTGTAGAATATTGGAGCAACATATATTTGTCTTATGGAGGTAGATTACAGCTTATCATTTCCATTCTTAATAATCTACGTGTTTATTAGTTGTCACATTTAGCAATCCGCAAAGGTGTTTTAAAGAAGATAGACAAGAGTATAAGAGACTTCATATGGCATGGATCCAAATACAAAGAAACTTTCTAAGGTTAAATGGAGTAGTATTTGTCTTCCAAAAGAAAATGGTGGCTTGTGGGTCAATTCAGCCTTCGAAATTAACAAGATTCTGTTAGCCAAATGGCTATGGAGGCTTTGTTGTGATAAAGAAAGTCTCTGGGTCAAATGGATTCATATGTTCCATGTCAAATACAATAGCATATGGTTGATTTCTCCAAAACGCATTCTCGGTTGTACACTTTTTAACTAATCTTACTCACCAGGTCATTTATGCATCCTTATATCAAGCACTATGTCAGAGATGGGCAAAACACTAACTTTTTGGTTTGACAACTGGCATTAAGTAAGACCTCTATGTAACACTCATCTTTTTCTAGTTTTGAAAGGCTCAATTCCAAAAGATACCAAGGTGTAGATGCTCATTCAAAATAACAAATGGGTGTGCCCATTCTATATGAGTAGATGAACCAAGCCAATTGCAGGGCAAAAGCCAATCTGTACACTAAATTTGGGGCACGCAGCTGAAGTTAGATGGGAGTTACACTCATCAAATAAATTTACAGCGCAATTGTGTCAACAACTACTACTTGGTCCACTCACCAAATTTGCTCTTCATAAGTTGATATGGAGATTTGGAATTGCATAGGCTCACTCATTTATACTCTTGCTAACAGCTAGAAAGAAGTTAGGAACTAGAGACATGATAAAATTTTCGATTCCAAACAGATCTTGCCCATTATGTAGTGGGGAAGATGAGTCTCTAGATTTTCTCTTCTTTGGTTGCTCTTGCACAAGATTGATATGCGGTAAGTTTCTCTATATTTTTAACTTACCAGATAGAAATATTGCCTGGCAAGACTACTTGCATTGGGTTAATGATCTAAAATGGCATAATAAAATTGATCATAGAGCATTCAAAGTTAGCTTTGCCATGATGGTACATTTCATTTGGAGAATGAGGCACACCAAGATCTTTGGGACAACAAAAGAATATAACAAATTCAGCTTGAATAAGTTTGATCTCAAGCTCATCCTACCTGCGACTTCTCTGGAAGATATTTTTGATCGACACATGCAATAGTTATTATTTAATAAGAATTGAAGCCTAGTTAAGGAAAGTTGCATAACTAGCTCTATATTTTATATAGACTCTAACTATAAGAGTTGCATATCCTTTCCTACGTACTTTTCACAGTTTTTGATTAAATATATTCCTTACTTAAATTCCCCCAAAAAAATTGCAGGTTCGTTAAAGTACTATTATGGTGATGAACACTAATACTTCAGAGAAACAGAGGATGAGCTTGGTGGGTCATGGGTGCTGGGTTGAAATAGAGAGAAAGATAGAGGGTCCAATTCAAATGGAAACCAGGCCCGCATAGTAAACACACACTCTCCTTGGACTTGGAGGAGTCTCGCTTCACTCGAACATTGCAAGTAGACGAGGAGGAAGACGACGACGGCGACCTAAACGCAAAATCAAAAGAAAATTTTCCAACCTTTTTTTTTCCCCGCAATACATTACAAATTTCGCCTCCCTCCCTCCATTTCTCTCGCTCTTTCTTTGCAGTCAGATAAGTATAATTGAACCTTCTTCTTCTCCTTCTTCTAAGAGAGTAAAGGAAAATGCCGCGGGAAATCATAACGCTGCAAGTGGGACAATGCGGGAACCAGATCGGCATGGAATTTTGGAAGCAGCTTTGCTTGGAGCACGGTATTAGCAAGGATGGCATTCTCGAGGATTTTGCCACTCAGGTTCACTTCTTTCTTCTCTCCCTCCCTTTCTTAAATCGTAAGATTACTATTACTGTTACCTGAAATTGCTCAATTTTGAATGAGTTCTAAGGTTTTCTTCACGATTACACGTGTCCCTTGTTCTCGTCACTTGAACCAAATGTTTTATCAAGCACTCTTGTTACTCTCGATCATCTCTTATGTATTTAATCTGCAGGGAGGGGATAGAAAAGATGTTTTTTTCTACCAAGCTGATGATCAGCATTACATACCTCGAGCCTTGCTTATAGACTTGGAGCCAAGGGTCATCAATGCTATTCAAAACAGTGAATATCGAAATCTCTACAATCACGAGAATATCTTTGTTTCTGATCATGGAGGTGGTGCTGGCAACAATTGGGCTAGTGGATATCATCAGGTTTCTTTCATTATTTCTTCTGTCCCCAAATTTTCTATAATGTTTATTGTTCTGTATGTAAAGGTTTTTTTTTTTTTTTTTGGTATACTCAAAAGAAGCTTATGTAGGTCCTAGCATCAGTTTTTCAATTACTTTTCCTCTGAATCATCTGACATTATGTGTTATCTCTTGACCAGGGGAAGGGTGTTGAAGAGGATATTATGGACATGATTGATAGAGAAGCTGATGGGAGTGATAGTCTTGAAGGTTTTGTTCTATGTCATTCCATCGCTGGTGGCACAGGCTCAGGTTGATTTCGTTAAACATTACCTTATCTTCTTTAAGGTTTAATGCATTTTTGGTGCCATAGTTTCATTCATATATGGAGATTTCAATTGAATCGCTCTCTAAGATGCGACTTCTTGTACTCTATGGAATGTGTGCCTTCTTTTCTTCTTGTTTGCTTACATGCTCTTTAAGTTTGCTCTCATCATGTCGTATGAAGGTATGGGCTCATATCTACTGGAGACTCTGAATGATCGGTATAGCAAAAAGCTGGTTCAAACATACAGCGTCTTTCCCAACCAAATGGAAACAAGTGATGTAGTAGTCCAGCCTTACAACTCACTTTTAACACTCAAGAGGCTGACACTAAATGCAGACTGTGTTGTTGTCCTTGATAATACTGCCCTCAATAGAATTGCTGTTGAGCGCCTGCATCTCACAAATCCTACGTTTGCACAAACAAACTCCCTGGTTTCCACTGTAATGTCTGCTAGCACAACCACACTTAGGTATCCAGGATATATGAACAATGACTTGGTTGGTCTTCTTGCCTCTTTAATTCCTACTCCAAGATGCCATTTTCTTATGACGGGATATACACCACTGACAGTAGAGCGCCAGGTAAGATTCTAACCATTGATTTGATTCATGACAGCTCTGTAATGCTCTAGTTGCAGGTCTTGAAGGTTACCTAGTCTATCATGTAACAAACAGCCTTAATCATACAACTTGTAGAATTTCAAATTTGTGTTGATTTGGGAATATGAGTGGCATTGTTATTATTGTAGCATCAGCAGTTGGTATATATATGATTTGACAGGACTTCCATTGTTGGTTGCCTTTAGATCTTCCTTTTCAGGATATGAATTTTCAGCAAAATCTGATGCTAGTTTATCGTTTGGCAGGCTAATGTGATTCGTAAGACGACTGTATTAGATGTCATGAGAAGACTTCTGCAGGTAAGAACTTTGACTTGTGACAGTATATTAAAATGAAGTCACTTACTTGGATCTCACTCTCTCTTGCAGACTAAGAATATTATGGTTTCCTCTTATGCTCGGACGAAAGAAGCTAGCCAGGCAAAGTACATCTCTATATTGAACATCATTCAAGGAGAAGTAGATCCTACTCAGGTAATAATTATTTCCTGTTTTTGAAGTATTCAGGACTCTTTGAATACATAATGCTTAAAGTTTTTGGTAACTAATGGATTGGCCATTTATTTACTGTATTTTAATCTTTTGAATTATTCTTCCAGGTAAAACTTATGGCACTGGGTGATTCTCCTCAAACAATTGATTCTTAGTCGTGCTTGCTTCTATTAATTTCTCCCTGCTTTGTCTACTTATATTATTTTTCTCTGTGATTGTGATGGTTTGCAAGTTGAAGAACCTTGTTGTCTAAGCTTTGTTAGTTGGGTAAAGTTTGTTTCAAGGTCAAATTTGTGCTTATCATAGTTTAGTCAAGGTTTCTGACTTGGTTCTTAAGGTGAAGGTGCTTATTTGTTTCCAATTTCATGTCGGAGTTCTATATATTGAAGACGTAGAATCCTTGAGCAAATACTTCACCAATCTCTTATACACACACTCATACATATACATGCAATACAGGCTATACTGTTATTGTTGGGTTCCTCATATGCTAGATCAGTGCAACTTTAGTTGTTTGACGTACTTTTTCATTACCACTAGGTGCCATTTTTTTTACCTCAAGCACTCTGAATGCTTAACGAGTTTTCAAAAATATTAAATTCATGACCTGCTATAACTGGTGAATGATTCCTTGTTTCTTTTGTTCTTGCTACACCAGGTTCATGAAAGTCTGCAGAGGATTCGCGAAAGGAAACTTGTTAATTTTATTGAGTGGGGTCCTGCAAGTATACAGGTTTTTCTATGCGATGAGGGGAAATTTTCTTGCTTAACAGTCTTCTCTTTCTCCTTCAGAAATTCGAACTTACCTTTAGCTGTTATTGGATGTTGCAGGTTGCTCTATCTAGGAAGTCCCCATATGTTCAAACTTCCCATAGAGTATGGCTGTTTCCTATCTTTGCTTTGCCTGATTTTCGTTTTAATTAACATCCTGAGGCGGACATATGTTATTCTGATTGAAGTGATAAATGCAAAGATGTCAAGATTTGTATGCCCCTCCATTCAGAGAATAACTTACACTCTGACTTGTGGTAGGTAAGTGGTCTCATGCTTGCCAGCCATACTAGCATCAGGCATCTTTTCAGCAAATGTCTGAGCCAGTATGAGAAGTTGAGAAAGAAGCAAGCCTTTCTTGATAACTACAGAAAGTTCCCAATGTTTGCGGTAAGTTGCCTTTCCATTTTTGTTATTTTCTGTTTCAGTTGTCAAGCTGCATATTCTGCACTGTATTTTACACTTCATGATTTTCAGATAATAATTTTATGTCATTCTGAGCTTGATTCTCATTTTCATATAGCTCCCAATGAAGGGGCTTGCTTCTGCTATTTATAAAATATACATTTGAATAGAAACATGTATGCAGTTTTGGATGCAATTTGCTGCTTTATGGAGTGTTTAGACTGCAATATCGCTGTTATCTGACTTATGACCTGTATTCAGGATAATGATCTTTCTGAGTTCGATGAATCAAGAGACATAATTGAGAGTTTAGTTGATGAATATAAAGCCTGTGAATCCCCTGATTATATCAAATGGGGAATGGAGGTATATGTGTACTTGCTCTAGCTTTTCCCTGTTGCCATTTCTGGGTTCTTTCCAGATCTTATTAAATACAAATACCTTCACACTTGTATGCAGGATCCCGACCACATTTTAACAGGAGAAGGCAATGTAACCGGAGCAGTAGATCCAAAGTTAGCAGTTTGAGATCCAAAAAGTGAGCTAAAAATATGCATGACAAAGACACTTCCTGCCCCTGGTCTCCACTTTATTGTTTTCGAAAAGACCAAGCTAGCCACTGATTTGAAGCTTTTTGTTTGTTCTCTATGTAACTATAAATGTGGAATGCCTTTCACTCGTGCTTTTCTTCCACCTTTGAAACGCCCTCTTGCACAATGGAGGCTAGACCTGAGGTTACCCCAATGCAAGTTTCAGCGATTATTCTAAAAGCATGGGATTGTAAGTAAACGTTGACAGATTAGTTCTGAACTGCTTTTTGTTGGAAGCTTGATGACTGCGGCATGCAAATTGTTTAGTTGTTTGATTTGTTAAGCCCTCCTCTCTTCCTTACCGTTGAACCTTATCACGTATGCTTTTTGTTAGTTTCTCGGTATCAATCGGCCGAGTCTTGAAGCAACGGATAAAATACAAAAAGCCTTGTACAATTTGCCCTTTAGTCAATGTTTAATAGATGTCCGAAAATCTCCAGAATACTACCAAAGATTTGATCTTGTATCATACTGTTAAATGATGAAAGCTTCAGAGGTGCTTATTAGTCCAAAATAGTTGGATCAGTTTGACATCGTTATGTGTACTTAGTGTACTTAGCAGTTAGTAGTACCTATTAAACATTCTGATAAGTATTCTTAGTTGCTTTTGGTGATTCCTCTCTAGTCTTCAAGGGATTGTAAATGACGATTCCTGGATCTAAAATTAGGCATTCTAGTCGATCAACTGTTAATTCTGATCTGTTGGGAAAAAGAAACGCAAAACTGGGCTCTTCAGGCTCACTTGAGCCTACAAAAATCTGTCTTTTCAAATCATTCATTCAGGTAGTCTCTCGTGAAGCTTTCCTGGCCTGTCTTTTCATACATGAGGACAATCAAATTTGGGGAAGACAAGGATGACTTTAGGGCTTGGGCAAAAGGCTAATTTGGAACTCTGCAATTAAGGACTACCCTCCATAGTGTAGCCCAAGTTTTCACAAACCTCCCATAGCCAAGGTGGAAATGACAAAAGGAAGTGTATAAAGAGAGGATAAATGAACATAAAGAAAAGAGTGAATAAATAGTCCTAACGGAGGAACCCCTAAAACTAAATATGCACAAACCCTGAGTGTGATGTTTTAAATACAAATGCAGAACAGGACACCAACATCTGACACCAGAGATTTTAACTCACTATACACCCTCCAAATGCTGGAGGGGAGAGTAGACTCTAACAAAGAATCATATGTTGATTCTACTTGTGTTTTTGACCTTTTTTACACAAAAGTTCTTTTATCCTAACAAGAGTGTTTGCCTGAAAACCCAATTCAAGCATCCACCAAAATGCATCACTGCCTGCCACTCATCCTCTGAGCTTCTGGCAGCATATAATGAAGGTCCATAAATACACTATGTATAAATAGGAAGAAATGCCTGTTTCTTCCCAAATCCCTTCTCCACACATGGAGCAACTCAGACATCTGACTTCTCTGGTGAGCATGACTCTGTATGACCTGTGCACAGCAATTCACTAAGTTAGTAAAAGCATAAGCATCTCAATCCAATAGAACTTGTCTCAAGATTGAAAATAATATAAACCAGGTTAACGGACTCATCAACTTTTGTCCAATTCCAGTAAAATTTTAATCATCCAGTTGGGATTCTCCTTCAATAGTCTCACAGCTAATAATAAGTTCAGAAAGGGAAGTAAAGGTAACTCGGGGCAAGAGTTGAAAGCAATAAAATGAAATAACCACTTGTCCATCCCATTGCTAATTCTCTAAATTTAAAAAATTAAACTTTTTACCTCTAGAATGCAAATTAAATAGTTTGCAAGGCTAGATCCGAAGCCCGCCACTCAAGTAGCAGTTTCGCTGCTCTTAGTCCTGCTGCAGTCTTAAGGATACCTGAGATAGAAAGCAAAAAACTATCCCTCTATTGCAGAGCCAGTAGCAAAGTTCTTGAAACATATCATTATGCAACAAAAATGCATCCAATTTACTGACCTTGATCAACCCCTCACCCAACTGTTTGGTCAGAACCGCTACCTTGCATATACTGAGGAGGAGCAGGAACAACAAATTGTGGTTGTGCTGGGACAGGTGAGGCCATACCTAAAACGTTAATACAAATTTCAATCAGGTCCACATGCATCACAATATATTAACAATGTTATTGATACAACAGTTTCATCTTCTGACCCTCAACAAGGAAAACTAGAATCTGTGAATAACTTTCTTTTGTAACAATGTTTACGACAAGAATAAACTCATTAATCCATGATGCCAAAAATAGCACCATTCCCAAACAAGCAATGAAATTAATCTATGTTCGAACACCTCTGAACTTTGAAAGCAACTGGATTCATAACCAAAAACATCTACCTGTAGGATATGGTGCTTGAATTGTAGGCATGGGTGAAGACGTCATAGCATTAACACTTCCACCAAACTGCACAATCTGATGTGCTGGAAGCGCATATCCTTGTACTGTTGTATAACCATGACCTCCAGGAAGGTTTTGACCTATCTGTCCGTAAGGATAAACTGCTGAATTAACTGCACCAGGTACTCCATATATTTGAAGGTATTGTTGGCCTGTATAAGGAGTGTAGACACCCTAACATAGAATATAATGATAATAAAAGCAAATCAGTTATTCCAGACCAGTATCATCCCCCTAATAGAAGATTTTAAATAGCCATGGCATTTCACCTGTGGATAGACATATTCTGGTGCATAAGTTGTATAGCTGCATTTTGAGGGGGAAAACATAACAAAATTAATTTATAACTACAATAAAATCTAGCAAGGAATCATGATATGTCAGAAATTTTCACATTGGAATAAAATAGTAGCTATAAGGCACATTTATTAAGAGCATAAATGAGTAACCTATCCTCTTAACTGACTCATCTTATGCATTTTAAGACATTATATGCAATGACCCATCAACCCTAACCAAGAGTCATGAGAGAACTCCCCTAACTCTCCCCCTCCTTTATATAACCACAATTGTGGTCTTGCCTTTGTCATTAAACATTGAGCTGGGGCACATATCCTCTGCAACTACCAGTTTTTGAATTCCTGCAATTATCAATCGCACCATGTCATATCACTTGATTTTCAACAAAATGAACCCCGAGTTCTAGGAAACTGGCTATCCATTGCTAGGGAAACTAAAAGATTGTTGATGGATGAGGTGACTGGTTTAGGTAAAAAAAAAACATGTACAAGGAAAACAGAAGTGAAAAGAAAAAGGTAGTTGCAAAGGACATGTACCCACTTGAACTAGCCTGCAAAATCAATTCTGAGTTCAAATGACAAAATGCAAGAGAATGTAGGGAGAGATACCAAAACTACCCCAGTTGACCACAAGGTGTTGATCTGCATCGAACTCTGTGGCATTGAACCTAAATTTTACAAATGGAATATCTAAATGAAGAATTTATAGTCGAAGGGTTCAGTGAAGCACTAAGAAACAAACAGTCAGATGCAAAAGATTGAGAAAACAGACAGAGGAGGATAGAAAGAGGCGGGCAAGCAACACCAATTATGCAATTGAAGAGAGTAATTTATTTTGTGGAACATTATATTTATTATATTCTTTAAGCGATGCAATTAGCAACTCACCCATATGGATGATACAGCAGTCCCTGTTGGTAGCCATAAGGAAGTGGTTGCTGGTAGCTAAAATTTCCAACGTAAGTCCCCCGGGCTGCTTGCACACCTGTTATGTACGGTGTAGCTGCACGTATACGCCCTAGAAGAGAAAAATGGAATTAGAAGGGATTAAACATGAAAACAATCAAAATACGTAAAACAAAGCTTGAAAAAGAAAAGGATTATGTTGGGACAGGACTTGTAAAAGTAGCTGGAAGAATATTGGATCACTGAATTATAAGGACAGTAGAACAAAAGAGTGTCCGTATCAAATGCTGGTTCTTTCAGACAACTTTTTCTCCAATCCATGGCAGACAAACATCCATTAATATAGAAAATCATGGAGGAGTTTTGAGCCAAAAAGAAATGATGAACATAATGAATAAATGTTATTGGTTCATCTCATAAAACACAAATGCTACAGAATACCATATGGCAGTGGTGGCTGAGGTCGCCCAAGAGAAGCCAAATTACAATTTGCCCGTCTACCATCAATAATTGGAGTAGGATCAGCACATGCCCTCCTAGCAGCTTCTGGTTCCCGGAAAGTCACCTACACCCTCCACAAGAATACAAGCCAAAAAGAATTCATTCTACTAACAATCAAGATCACCACTTGGCAGCAAAGCACAACTGGCATGTACGCCAACCAAATCAACAACGTATGATTAACAGATAAATAACTTGTTGTTACTCAAGTATAATCATCAAAACACATAGGTTTCAGCTTTAGAATCGAATATATGTTTGAAAACGGAAGATCATATAACCCTATAAGGAAAAGACAAGAAATACTCACAAAACCATAGCCTTTTGATCGACCCGTATTCTTATCGGTGATGACGACGGCCTCAAGAATCTCTCCGAACTGCTCGAAATAACGGCGCATGGTTTCGCTCTGAGTCTCCCAAGCGAGTCCCCCAACAAAGACCTTTGTGTAGGTTGTATCTCCAAATGGTGAATTCAAGTACTGAAACCCTGAACTTGAACTCGATCCGGAGCCGGGACCCGGAATCCTTTGATAAGCCATGTCGTTCAAATGAAAACGAAAACCAAAAACAAACCCAAAAAAAAAAAAAACACGATAGAGACAGAAGAAAAGCGGAAGCTTTATTCAAATCCCAAATTCGAATTCACATGAGAAAGAAGGAAGAAGATTCCAGAAGGAGATCAAATTGGACTGAACTAAGTGATCCTAAAGTCGATCCAATAAATACTCCGCCACATCATTGGAAAACAAAAACCCCAGAAAAACCCTAGACTTTTAACGAAATATACTTGGAGAATCCAAGGAACTTAAATAGGATCAACAAGAAGTATAGACGCTAAATTTAGAGGGAGAAAGGAAAAGATCGAAAAAAGAAGAAAGATGGTGGATTCAATAGGCTAAAACGAATCACATAAAGGCGACGAAAGAAAGAAAATAAAAGGGAAAATAGAAAAACCCTAGAATTGAGGTGGGATGGGCCAAGAAGAGAGGAAGGTCGGTGGTGGCATCAGATGGAAGGTTAGAGAGAGTGTGTGATGTGGGCTTGGGTTTGTACGGGAAAAGTTGATCAAGACTAGGCTTTGCTTTTATCTATATATTTATATATGCACATCAATTTGCGAATGTTAAAAGAAAAGAAAGAATCTTTGGTTGGGTTTTGGGAAGAAGAGGCTATGATATGATAAATCTTACTATAGACTAGTGGTAGAAGTAATAACTGTATTAACAGTTCTTAAGTCCCCAAAGAAATCCTTTTTCTTTTGTTCAGGGTAATGATGTTACTTTACTTGTGTGGTTCTATACGCACTACACAGAAAGACAGAAGAAGGAGGACGAGGAGAAGAAGAAGGAGGAGGAGGAAAGAGAAAGGGCAATGATTAGAGAGAGAGAGATGGGGCAAAAGTTGGAGAAGAGCAACACAAAGCAAAGCTAGACGCTTAACTTGTTTACTATTGACAGACAGCTTGGAACTGGGTGTTGAAGTGGGTCCTACTTCCCCAGTATTTGTCTTAACCTTTTTATCTAATCACCATTGTTGTTACTCGCGAGCTCCCTCCCTTCCTCTTCACCTTGTACCTCAGACACTGTTTGTCCTTGTTCTGCTTTTTCTTAAATCTGGTAAGTGTATCTTAGCCATGAAGTTTCTTCTTTTGTTTAATCAGTGTAGTGATGTATGGATTGTGTCATTCGTTTATCCACTTGCCATTTCTGTTGACAGCCAATTAGTTGGGTTTGTAAGATAATAATAATCTCATAAACAAAGATAAATTCTGTTTTCTATATGTAGCAGACAGACAAGACACGGCCTTTGCTTCTAACACCTCTCATCTAATATTATTTTTAACTTAAAAAGAGTTTGTTGTGATAATTATGAATTACTGAGCTGAGCTGAGCTGTGGGAATTGGATAAAGCTGAAGAGATCTGGACTTAACTAAAGTCAAGAAAGGGGCCCTCTGCCTCAACAACAAATGGATGATCAATGATGCATCGTTCTTCTTTTCCTTTGATTAAAATAATAAGTTACACATAATATCCATTCAAATCATTTCCTAGAGTTTATTTGTGGAACGTCTGATGTGTAGTTTTCATTCCTAACCACCTCTTCTTCTTCTGGCTGTACACAGATGCAATTCTGGTTGGGGTCCAATCCACCTGGCTGGACAGGGATCATAGCTCCTCTCTCTCCAAGTGTTTGTGGTGTTGACTGGAAGCGTCAAAGATTACGAAATCCAGAGAAACTACATCCGATTATTATCGACGACGACGACGACGACGACGACGACGACGACGATTGATGTTTCCTTGTTTTGTCTTTGGAAGACGCATCTCCTCTAGGCCCTGAATGTTCCAGTTTCAGAAAATTTCCAGTCTTTCCTTCTGAAACAAACCCAACATAATTTGCATCCAATTCTGTTTTCACAATATTACAATCGGGAATTCGATTACATCACCGAATTGTAGAATTTACAGCAACTCTAGATACAGATACGTATTATATAGAGTTAACATCTTGCCCTGGAATATCCTGAACCACGAAGCTGAAATACTGCAGCAACGTCCACCTTCAAAGTCCAACAGATCCACCTTGAAGAACTTCAGATTCTCTCTAGCATCATCCAATCTCATGAGATGTGCATTCTTTGTCAAATTACTTGCTAGGGAAAGAACTACTAAAAGAGAATAATGAATCTTGATGCCAAACTAGAGTACAGCTTCCATTTCTCATCAGCTTTACAGACCTATGGCAATCTGCAACTAATTGATCTCTAATAATGTCAGAAAAGATCCGAAATTTACTTGGGTCTCTTGCGGTTCCATGTACCCTTGAAAGTAGACACTTCACTAACCATGATTCCTCTGCATCA
>JAOQMS010000002.1:0-30104 GCA_027563885.1 Erythroxylum longipes | reverse complement strand
ACTTAAAATATTAAATTAACTTATAATTTGACTCTATTTGTTATCATATTATATTTTCTTATAGGATGATAATAATGCAAATAATATAGAGATGGAGTTTTGAATGTTATGGAGTTCACGCAAAAATAATTTGAAGCTTTAAATATTTCAATCTTTGTTCCAGTTATTAATTGTGAAAAATATATGCTGCCTTTACACTAGACATTATGATTTTTATTATTCCAATTTTATGATTTTTTTAAGACATACAAATCAAAATCTTGACTTATTACTATTAAAGTAATTTTGATTTGGAACGTTCGCAAAAATCCGCTCTATATTTTCTATTTAGAAGTTGTATTTTTATGTACTATACAACTCGATGGATGAACAATCCAATAGATTTAAATATGGGTAGTAAATCGTAAAAACCGATGGATATGGATATAAATTGAGTCATTAAAAATAGATATGAATATGAGTTGAGTAATACCTGAACTGAACCCTACCTATTGCCATCCCTAGATGTCACTTTTAACATCAAAAACTGGGTCATAACAAAGCTTAAAACAAAATTTCAAACTAAGAGGGTAGAACACACAAAGCAACTAGCAATTTCTTTCGAGGCAATCCAGGTTTAGTTTACACTGGTCTCCAAGACGTGCTTCTAATCATAGGCTGATATTAAGGTCGTTATAAGGATGATTCAATTGGAGACACAACGCACTCGCAATGACAGAGAAAGAAGAAGCATCACAAACCCTCGTAAGAATTAAACTAAAACTGAGGATCCAAAATATTTCTTGGTCGAGTGGTAAAAATCCCGTCAAAATTTTCAAAGTAAATTACTTCTAGGATAAGGCTCTCTCATTTACGATGCAATCCCCTACCAAAATCTTAGAAACGGTATGTTACTCTTTCCAGATATCATGCCAATACTAATTCCATTTTACTTCCCCTCGTGCTTGGCCTTTGTGTGGGACTGCAGAGCAACATCTGAGCCAAATGACCTGACCATGGTAGGTCAATCAGTTATAACTCATATAAGTGGCTAAAACATAAAATTTATCCATATTTCAATTGCATTTACCTATCGCAAGATTTGCAGGAGAACTGGCCAGCTGATTTTGGGGTTTGCGGCTTAGCAACCTTTCCAGCAATCTTTGCTGGGTGAGGAGTTGCGCTGTGTCCACCCTTCTTACTGTCTGATCAACAACAAAAGTTCATTTACTAAACAATGGAATTCACAGAGAAGTATCACAACAAATGGTTCTGAAATTATGGAGAGAAAACAGGATGAAGCCTTTTTTTGCAGCTCTGGCAGTTGAAAAACCAAGACTTTCTTACTAGGATGGGACAAAAGCAAGGCTTTCTAGCTCTCTAGAAGCCAGATTAGGGAGCGCTGAGTGAAATGTATCATTGAAACCACAAATGTATCAGGACGACAAGTTTCATAATATATCATTGAAACCATCAAATGTCCAAGCATAACTGCAAACAGAATAGTAAATAGCTAAAAGGGCTACCTGTCTTCTGTGGAGTAACTACTTTTGCCTTCTTAGAGGACACAGGTGTCTTTGTCGCAGACTCATTGGGTCTTTTCTTTCCTTGTTCAACCTTCAAAATGAAACATAGGTAAAGAGTAGAGTAACAGAACTAAAACTATTGCTGTCGCTATACCTTCTTAGGAGTCTCTTCATCTTCACTTTCATCATCATCCTCATCTTCGTCGTCATCATCGAGTGACATTCCCTGCAGATGATAACCTCGTAAATTCAGTTGCAGTGAACAGACTTCGATAGTCAAAAATGTTACCCAAATCCCAACAATAATTCTTCCATTCAGTTGGATGAAAATCCTCAAACACTCAGAACCAGCATTTGTTATATAAATTCTCCCATTACATTACAACCCTCTGAATCACTCTTCACTTGTAAAGATTCATCAATATAGACCAAGTTACCTCTTCATCAGAATCATCACCCTCAGATCCATCCTCTTCATCAGAATCATCATCATCCTCATCTGAATCATCGTCCTCATCTGATCCATCCTTAGCTTTGACTTTGCTTGGCACTACAGCATTAGCCTTTGGCTTTGTTGAAGATTCGGGCTTACCAGCAGCAGCCTTCCCAGCTGCAGCTTTTGCATTCTCAACCTTTGGCTCAATTTTTCCTGAAGGGTATGAGCCAAACACAGTTAGATCAGAAGCAATATACAAAAATTAAATAATAATTTGAAATACATAAAGATGTGAAAGTAAAATGGAAACTACCATTGTCTGCATTAACCAATGGGAGATCTTCTTCATCTTCAGAATCTCCATAATCTATACAACAAATTTAATATCAAATACTTGAAGTTGAAAGATCAGATCAGAGATTGTTTAGCTAATAGTGAACTCACCAGAAAAATTTGTGCCAACAATAAGACAGCAATTGGTCAAGGAAAGAGCAAATGATAATCGAAGTAATAGCATACAATTATCAACACAAAAAACTACAGCATCAGACTAATATAAAATAGAAAAATCAAAGTTAATAGGAAAGGATATTCTTCAGGTAAAGGAGCTTGGTAGCCGCAGAAGTAGACACTCCCGTTTTTCCAGTTATGAGATAACTCAAACTCTTTCTCAAAAACCAAGTCAAATGCCAACTGGGGGATGTTATCAGAAGAGAGAGTCCCTAATACAAGCTTCTTCTCATCAAATTTCACAAAAAGGGGTACGGGCTCAGTTCCTTTGTCTTTCTTGACCTCACCAAGTGCAGCCTGAAATAAACTTTCTCATCAAACTTCATGCAGAAGCACTGGGCACATTCTATTAGATAAATTAAGCAAACAGTACTTAATATGAGTACAAGTAGAACAACATTTACCTGAGACAAATGAATAATAGTATCCTGATCTGGTTTCACTTTAAGAGGCTGACCGCCTTTGACTTCAACACCTAGAAAAAGTTAATGGAATTACATTACATCAAAAGTTACAAAAATGTCATAGAGAAAGCACAACATAATTGTGGCAATGGAACAACATAAAGAAGTGGTTACAAAAATAAAAGTTCAAATTTTAAGGGAAAGTCACCAAAACTCGCATATGCAAAAGTACTAGTCTTAACTCACACAAACACAAAAAATATGAGGACCTATGTCCATATGAACAAGAATCAAAAAAAGTCAATTCCAGGCATTCAAATAATAGCGATTCCATGTCTTGCTTAAAAGTTTCCAATTGCCTGAATCGACCATAAAAGTTCATCACTATATAAATGGGTCAAAAGAGTCGCTAAACTTTATAAGCAGCTTGACAAGACTTCATATTGATCAAGCCATATATACACAGTTGAGCAAGGAAACTAAAAGCTCTTGCAAGCTGGTGCACATAGGGAGAGCAATCATAAAAAAGACTAAACTTTTTATCATTATTTTTTCCAGTTCAGTTAAACAATACGACGTCCGAAACCATCAAAATGTAGGAAATTTTATCGATAACGAACATCTAAAAAATAGAATTTAAGAACCATAACACTCCTTTGTTCACAAACATCAACACACATTACATTGTTACAAAATATACAGAAAAAGAAAAGAACTTGAAAGAACACAGGGAAACAACAAATACCAGAAAGACAAAGAAAACAAAGGGCGAGAAGCTCAACATAATAAAAATAGACCCATAGCAAAATGAAAATAATAAAACGATGAGGAAGAAGGCGAAGGCGAAGAAGAAGGGAGGAGAAAAAGCCTACCCCAGAACTCCATTGCTAATAGGAAACAGATAGAGCAAAATGGGTTCCCAAATATTAGCTAGGGTTTTAGGGGATAGCGTCAGTGAAAGAGGCGGACAAAGAAGAGGGGTTTAGGGCCACTTTACAAGGGATCAGCACTCAAGTCCGAGTGCAGTGCGTCATGCGCACGTCCGTATCGCGATCGTTTTGGGCCTCAACATATTTTGACGTCAAGACCCTTCCAGTTGTCTTTTGTTTCTGGTTAGATTTAGCTTTGAGTATGGGCTTCCATGTTTTACCCCCACAATTTTTTTTTATATTTAGTAATATTTTAAAAATTAAACTAATAAAATAAGATATTTAAAGATGTTAGACAGTTATAAAATTAAATAAAGATTGAATAAAATTAAATAACTTAAAATATAATTAAAAATTGTTCTTATTTATCAAATAATTTGAAATTTAATTGAAAAAGAGATTATTAAATAAAAATTAATTTATTTTATTTTATAAGAACTTATTAATTAAAAAATCAATTGATTAATTAATAAATTGACCAATTTTTGACAACAAAATTATTAAAGTAAATCGAACCAGAAACTTAAAAATTAAAATTAGTTATTTTCAAGTTTTTGCGATTGAATTAACTAAACCGATTAAAGGGGCAGTTGGTTCGCATGGGAGAATGGTAATAGGAATGAGAATGAATATAATGAAGAATGAGAATGGATATTATCATTATAATTATAATAGTTTGTTAAGAGGAAGGAATGGTTACCATTACCATTGACAGTTGTTGGTTTGTAAAAAAATATTGAGAAATGAAAATTTATTATATTTTAATTAATTGTATTGTAATTAATTAATTACAATATGTTGATTAATTAGAATATTGTAATTAATTTTAATTAATTATATTGTAACTAACTAATTAATTAATTAATTATATTTTAATTAATTGATTATATTTTAATAATTAATTAATTACAATATTTTAATTAATAAATGAATTATGTTTTAATTAATTATATTGTAATTAATTATATTTTGATTAATTAATAATGTAATTAATTAATTAATTATATTATTTCAATTAATTATATTGTAACTAATTATATTTTAATTAATTAATTGTATTTAATTAATTAGTGTTAAAAATATTTTTTTAAAGGACTATTAAGTTATTCATAATGGGGCACTTTATAAAAAAATGATATCCAAGTAATCAAAATAATAATTCTATAATTATACTCCTCTACCGAATACAATATTTTATTTTATAACCATTCCCTTTTTTCGTACCCACTGCATAAGCACATCTAAGTTTCTGAAAGTTTTTAAGGGAAGCATTCAAGTTTAAGCTGTGGTGATCTTGGTGGGAGAAAGTAGCAGATTTGGAGATGTCAGGAGGAGGAGGAGGATGTAATCATAAGGATGTAGTAACAGGTAGTAGTAGTAGTGCATGCGCAGGTTCTCGCTACGTTCTTCAGCTTTTGCGACCAGAAACACCAAATAATAATGAAGACGACAATAACAACACCAAAGTCGATGCAGCCACCACCCGACGACTAAGAGGCCGCCCACCTGGCTCCAAGAACAAGCCCAAACCCCCAGTCATCGTCGCTCGGGACAGCCCTAATGCCCTCCGATATCATGTCCTCGAAATAGCCTCTGGCGCGGACACTGTGGAGAGTGTGCCCAGTTATGCGAGGAAGAGAGAGAGAGGTGCCTCTGTGCTTGGCGGAAGCGGGGCAATTGCCAATGTTACGTTTAGGCAACCTGCAGGCACTGTCGTTACTCTGCACGGAAGGTTCCGCATTCTTTCACTTTCCGGTGCACTATTTCCGCCTTCTGCCGGAGGCCTCTCCATATTTTTGTCCGGTGCACAGGGTCAGGTGGTGGGAGGGAGTGTTGTTGGGCCTCTGCTAGCTTCAGGACCCGTGGTATTGATGGCTGTTTCCTTTTCAACTGCGGTTTACGAGCGCTTGCCTTTGGATAATGAGGAAGCCGCGCAAGTTCAGCCCAAGGCTTCCCAGTCTTCAGGTATTACGGCAAGTGGACATATTGATGACGGTGTAGGCAACGGCGGTATTGGTGGTACCAGTGATGGCAGGGTTGATCTCTTTAACGGGAGGAATTATCAAATTTCAGGTGATTTAAGTGGCAGTTGCCTTGATTTTAAATAAATGGTGTACTTGATCAGATTGTCCAACATGCAACGAGTGGCTGAAGATAGAACAACTATATATATATATATATGAAATGTGGATTTAGTTGGCTGCCTCAACTGAGTTGTTATATCACTATGCAAAGCGGGAGAAGTGGATTGCTTATTTATTAGTTACCAAAGTAAGAAGTTACCAATTACTAGGCATTTGCTCTAAAGTCTAGGTTAAATCAGTTCAAAGCTGTACCGCAAATATTCAGTAACACTGCACAGTATCAGTATGTATCTACAAAGCCTAATATTTAATTCCTGATTCCACCTCCATACTTTTCTACCCTGGAAAAGGAAAACTGATGCATCCGATTCCGACTGCTAGAAACAAAGTCAGCTGGATAATTGCTCAAAGGGGACACGTACGTGGAGTCGACCATGCAGACTTACAATTGCAGAAGTATGAAGCGGATCAATCCTAGAAGGTAAGACTACCACCTGCTCAACAAGCCCAAACAAAGAAACTAATCATTATTCCCCACAAGACGAACAACTAATCACATACATCATCATATTTTATACACACAAAGACATGATGACTATGAGCACTTTGGTAGCCTAGTCTATTGGCTATAACATGCAAGCAAAAGGAGTAATATAGCCCCCTTGAATCTTCATCCACGACAGGAAAACTATTAGCCCATATAATGGAGAGAGACCTTTGCCCCTTTTAAATGGAGTAATAAATACCTTCTTAAAGGGTGTTATGCCCCACGGATTATCAAGCTGCTCTGGTTGACCTGTTATAACCAGGCGTCCGGCAGGATCGGACTGAACTCGCACCTGAATCCACCAAAACATACAAGTCCAGAATAAAACTCTCTAGCTCAGAAACATAAGCTGTACCAAATTGCTACTAAGAAACATTTTTAACCTTAAAAATGGTACAAACCGCTCAGCCTTTAACTGATGCCAAGGCTCCTGCCGCACCAGGAAGGCACCAGTTGAAGTACAAGATTAATGAACTTAGAGACTGCAGGCTCAAAAATGGACTATCTCAATTACAGATCAAACACTATGCTAGTGGTCCAAAGTACACCAATACATTGAAGGACAATGCATTACCTAAAGCTGACAGCAGGATTTATTACCACAAGAAATCACTCAATAAACCACTGAGGAGCTGTTTCCCTATAGGTGTTTAAGATTTGCAACTGAAAACCAGTTTCACGTTGATTACACCAAGCACATTTGTTCACCTAATCAAACTCAAATGTAAAAATTCAATCTCACACGCTCTCCTGTAAATCATCCAAATTGCTCCCTCTCTGTGTACACATGCATATGTGTGTGTGTTTGGGTGGGTATCTGTATCTTTCAAGAGTCTCCCGTGAAGATTACGGGAAATAGGACCACAAAACTATTTACAGGTTTTTATTTCCAAGATCATAAGAACTGGATGCCACAAACAAAAAGGTAACCATTTCATTATAGTAAATCACTAACATAAGGAAAAAAAAAGGGGCTAAACTTAGCAAAATGTGGAGGACATAAATTAAAAGGTTTCAAGGAATTACTCACCTCCTCTCTCAAAAGCCCAGGGACCAAAGCATATACTTCATAGCAATCTTTCTGAGCATAAAGATTGTTAGTTGTTACGATATAAAGAATCTGGCAAAGAGATAAGAAAAGGGAGACTTATAGAAACAAGCAAACATATACTCACAGTTTCCCGCACATTGATCTTTACCCAATCAGCAGGAGGTCCAATGTCAACAACCTCTGGCTCCAGTCTAGTCACATAAGTTGAAAAAGAAAAAGATTTACAATTCATTCAAACAATATAAGCATTCACAAAACAAGCCAGCACAACAAAAACACAAATGTAAGGAGATAATCAATTGAGAGGTAGAGGAAATAAGAAACAATAATAATCAATTGAGAGGTAGAGGAGATAAGAAACAATAATAATCAATTGAGAGGTAAGAGGAAATAAGAAACAAGAATAATCAATTTGGAGGTATAGGAGATAAGAAACACGAATAATCAATTGAGAGGTGGAGGAAATAATAACAATCTTAACTCCCTATCTGCTTCATTACTTCCATGCTTGTCAGCAGGGTCCATGTTATTAGTCTTCTGTTTGTGTATGCCTGATTCAAACAACCAGAACAAAAGAATAAGACTTAGCACAAAAAACAAGCTAGACGGTGAAATCTTTAGACTGGTCGCCTACCAATGCTTTTCAGAGGTTTTTCACGCTTAGTTGCAGTATTCAAGTTCCTGTCCTGTACAAAACAAAAAATAGAAAGGCATTACTGCAGTCCACAGTATGTAAAAGATAATGGGAAAGCACAGAGGTTCTAATAATTGGCGTTTAGATTTTCAACCAACCTTAATAATAGGCTCACTTATCTCACCATACCCCAGAAGACGCTGAGCATGCCAACCTTGCATAGCACGAGTTGCAGCAATTCTTCTTTCCCTGCCTGATCCTGACCCTGGTGGTTGGTAGCCACTTGTCTACACAAAGAACTAACGAGTCAGGAGAGAGAAAAAGATGCAACGGACTGAAGATAAACAGATAAAAGGAAAGAAATAGCAAATGGGAGTATTATTTGGTCTAGCATTATAAACAGAAAACAGATGAAACAATTGAACAAAAACATCAAGTAATCTCGTTAAATTTCACCGTTTTACTATGTTACAGGTTTCTTTCAAGATCATTGGAGCCAATTGAGTAAATAATGAGACACTACCTCTTTTTCAACATTAGTTGATTGATGCACAGGTGAACCTGGGAGCTGGAGCTCACCATTTTGTCTTTTATGCTTTTCATATTCCAAAAGTGCCTGTACCAAGTAAAGGCAAACCATTAAGAGAATAAATGCACATAGTATTTACTAATAAGTAGCAGTAGTGATCAACCATCAGAGTAATGGTAAAGTTGATTAAAACATCTAAGCTTGTGTACTTCCTTCTGGAGTTCAACAATCATAAATGGACAACTAAACAGATTTGGCAATACAAGAGTATAATGGCCTTGAGATTCAAGGAAAAATTGAAGTTTTATTGCTGGAATGCAGCAGAAGCTGAAAGAAGGTTTGCTAAAGGCTTTAACAAGTGCTAGTGGACAATCACTGTTATTTCCAGAGTGTTAACTTAAAAGGATTTTCACTTCCCTCTTTGGGGCAAAAGTGTTTTTCACTTCCTTCTTTGGGGTGAGAGTGGTGTATAGCTTTTAGTACAGAGAGGCAGGGTGGAAATGTTATATGAGGAATCTCATAACATCATGGTTCAACATAAGACTAATTGCTGACAAAGAACATCAATACCTTCTCATAGAAAATGCGGAATGTCCAAGAGACAGTTGTGCAGGTCCTGTGAGACAGATAGAAAGACAAGGCTAAATAGATTGATAAAACATTTGCGTAACAGGTCAATTCATTATAATGTTGATTGAAATAAATTACATCACTGGAAATACCTATAAAGAATAAGATATGAAAGAATAATTTGGCATGCATTTAGAGAAGTATGTAGACATGTATAAGATGTATCAAGTATTTTGTACGTAAAATAAAATAAAGAACTGTCAGAATGATGGTTCAAAGCAATCCTTACTTAGGAGGGTGGAAAGACTCTCCAACTTGCCTCCACAACTTGGATGCAGTGACCTAAAAATGTAGAAATGACTGTTATAAATTAATATCAACAAGCACCTGATAATTCATGAAGGGTGCTCAAGCACAGGCAACATCAAAGGAAGATTGGTGACAGGAATTTTGATAATCTGCAGAAATAATATTAAACCAACACAGTCCAGAATATCATGCATAACGCAGAAATGCACACATACTACTTCATAGCCACCCAATTTGATGACAGCTCTCCATAACCTAACTCCATTAAAAAAGAAGCAGAAATTAGTCTGTAACATACAAGCAAGCGGAGATTGATTGTTAATCAAGTCAACTGCAAAATTAAACGTACTTCAAACAATTCAATGGCTCTCCATAAAACTTAGGGGGCTTGAACTCCAAAGAATTTTCCCTGTAGAAAGTTTCAAGCTCCTTCATGAATGATGCTCGCTCCTCTGGAGTTCCAGACTCGTCAGACTCCCCCCTCTGCAAGCCAGAAAGGAGGCGATCCTCTTGTTGAACACTCATTATAGCAAAACTACATATTAAACGCCTTTACTCAACTTACCTCCACATCAGTCCACACACTCTTGGATTTGGACGAAATGTCATGCTTTGATTTATGAGTAGGATATTTTTTGAGCGGAAGAGGAGTGGCAGTTTCAGGTTGACGTTCAAAAATTTCCCTATCACCATCACCAAACCTGCGTTCAGGCAATTTTTCACCACGGGCACCATTGGGATTGGACTCCAGGACAGGTTCATCTTCAGGTGGACCATCCAATTTCTGTTCAGGTACTTTATCTTCTCTGACATCATTACCATTAGAAGCAGGGGAAATTTTATCTTGAGAAGAAACTAGAACATCAGGCGAATCATAAGAGGGAGGTTGAACATCGGTCATTGGAACATCAGATGGCAATGTGAGGGTGTTGTCACCGGCAGTTACTTGGTGGTGTGCATCAGATTGTTGATTCTGTTGGGCTTGAACACCGTCCTCGACAGGTTTGACACCAGGGTCATCTTCCAATTCTTGGGCTGGCATCTCAGTATCTGTCATGAATATTTAGGCTGGAAGGATCGATCGCGACTATTTTATTAAAAAAAAAAGATTAGAATAAGCACGTATGAAAAGGGGGTGGTAAAATAAAATTTTGATAAAGGCTACACTAGAGTAAAGTTGAAACACTCAACAAAGGATCCAATTCTATTCGTAAGTGCTTGTGAAGCAAAGCAGAAGGAAGAAAAAAAAGCTATAAATCCAACCAAAAATGAAACAAGCAATTTCAATTCTATCGAGCTAATCAAAGGAATACTGCTTCCTTTCAGTAATGGAGATATAAATATAAAATTAATGTTTAAATGAGATGGACAAAAGGAAAAACAGAAGAATAGGAAACAATGCGGATGGGAAAAGAGAGCTTGCCTTGCCTGTGAAATAGGGAGGAATGAGGGGATTAGGGTTTGGGGGCAGCAGCTAGATTAAGGAGAATGAGATGAGGGAAGTAAACACAAAAAAGAAGAAACACAGGGAGAGAGATAGAGAGAGAGAGAGGGTGTGTGGTGTCGTGAAATGGAACAACTCTGAATCCAGTCCTTCATGTCAGGCCAACAAACAGCTGAACCAGAACCAGAACCAGAACCAGAACCAACCGCCAGAGTCTGCTTTCGACTCAGCAACGGAGCTAGCCACGGGGCCTCATTTTATGACCGGATCCTCATTTACCAATCTGCCCTCCTCAATTCCCGTATTTTACATTGGGCCTAAGCGTGGTTTGGATAGATACCTACAGGCCCTAATGTTAGCGGTTTGGCCCAATTCAAATGAATAATTGCATTTTAACAGAATGTTTAAAACTAACGTAGACGTAGACTAAGACTTACATTATAAAACCAATATCCGAATTATCTTCTTAAATATTATTGGTCGCATTAACTACTAATTGTGTTCTTATCAACTCGATAACAAGATTGATCTTCTCTATTTTTCTATATCCTCAGGAAGCGTTAAATCTATGGAATTGGAACCAGAAATCAGAGACTTAGATAGTCAAATAGCAATAGCACAAGCAAACTTTTTTACATAGATAGATAGATAGATGGTAGGTAGTGGGTAGTTCTTTTCCCTAGGCCCTAGCTGCTACTGTGTGCATCCTACTACAAGTGTACTACTACTATACCATCCGCCATCCCCACTATTCTAATTACAACTATTCTACAAAGAAAATGTATTCTTTGTGGATTTTAATAAGAACACCTCATTCACTCTTTCAGATTAAGCCTCACCTTCTCAACCTTAACTGATACCTTCAACCTCTGCTCCTCAATATCTTTTAGTACCGCCAGCATTTTTGCTCGATATGCTTCACATCGCTCACTTGCATGTTCCAGTTCAATGGTCAATTCTTCAATCTTCTGATCCTCATCCTAAACAAAAGACAACCAAATAGTTCAAAACTTGGATTTATATAAACACCACACAATATTCATGCCATGCATCACAGCACATCAAGCGCCCCACAACATCGCAAGAAGCAGATTTTACAGACCATGTGAACCTTTCTATGTCGATGCATCAAGGAATTAAATAAATCATGTTTTACAGACCATGTGAACCTTTCTATGTCGATGCATCAAGGAATTAAATAAATCATGTTATACACAAATTATTTAAATATCCATCTCTACGTCAATAAACCTAAAACATTATGTAGTTATATTTATGTAGAGAGCCGTGAGCACCAATAGACTTCCATGGAAGTGCACAAAATGACTTTCTCTGATTACCTGGAATTCATTAAATAGCCAATGCTGCATATGTTGTAACTGTAAAAGCACAAGTACAACCAGAGAACGCAAAAGACGTTTAGAATATCAACTTGCAAAATCCTTGTATCAGTAATAAAATGTGGAAGAATAATCAAGAGGCTCTTAACAAACGTCTTATAAGGGCAGAACAGAACGCATAATGGTCTTTTATGAGGAAGGAACTGACCAGACAGCACAATTTGTGCTGTTCTCGACCACCTTCAATTATAGTATCTTGTACATCTGCAGGACCATGCTCCTTTGCAGCAGCGATCTTCTTCACGGCCTCATGAAGAGCATTTATTGCTACATTATAGATATGTTCTGATCTTGCCCCGTCTTCTACATACTTCATGGCTTCTCTACATAGAGTACCACTGCGAGCAGCAAAAGACCCCACCAAAGAATTACTGAAAGGTCTGCAGTAGTTTCCATCCAAGATAACCCCACTTTTGGCATTTTTGGTCCACCGTTTTAAAATATAACGTGATGGAAGTGTAAGAACATTTGTTACCCTAAAAACTGCTAATATGTGTCTACAAATGATACCTGAAAACTCAAACATTTGGCAGCTACAACTAGCTCTCTTTTCAAAAATATTGAACCTAATCAAGTGGGCCTTGTAATCTTCATCAAACTTTGCTACTCTAAAAGTAATCGTTGATCCCATGTCATCTATTACAGTTGCAGCATAAGCAAGCGTCTCAACTAATTCATCTTGGAATTTCGTAAATATCTTCCTTGTATATAGATCTGCAGCTTGTTTCTCCATAGGTGATGGTGTTTTTAAGACTGGAAGGGCATTTATTGTATCGTAATCTGCTTTTACTTCCTTTTCATATCGATTGGCAATTGCATTCTCATACTGCTTAAGGAGTATTTGCACATTTGTGGACGCATTTATATACCCATCAAAGTATGAGCTGATACTATCACTTCCTTGCATTATGTACATCTCACCAAAAAATACATCCCGGAGATAAACAGGAACCCACTGCTGGCGAGCCTCATACATTGATTGAAGCCATTCGCTCTGCTCGAGGTCATATCCCCGAAGAAGTGACTCCCAGCATGTCTCAAATTCATCTATGGTGTCCGTCAAGTTGATGCACCTTTGGAACTCAGCTTCAAACTTGGGATGAGAGTGATAAACATGAGACAGTTGCTCTTGAGCCTCTCTAAAAACATTCCATTTACAAAATCGGTGGCGGGTTTCAGGAAAAACTTTTGCAATAGCTGTCCGAATTATTCTATCCTGGTCTGTTGTGATTGAGATGGGATGCCGACGAGACATAGCAGCGAGCCAAGTCTCAAATAGCCACACAAAAGATGACTCTGATTCGTTCAGAAGTAAGGAGCATCCGAATAGCACTGGCTGCCCATGATGGTTCAACCCGGTAAATGGTGCAAATGGAACCCTGTAGCGATTTGTCCTATATGTAGTGTCAAAAGTAACAGTATCACCAAAGTAGTTATAATTCCTTCTTGAATTTGCATCAGCCCAGAAGACGTTTCCTGTTGAGTTGTCACAATCGCCCTGGACGGCATAAAAGAAACTATGATCCTCTGCCTGCATTTGCCTCAAATAGTCAAAAACAACCTGACCACCACAGCCAAGAGTCCTCTGTCTACTACTACTCATATAGTTTTGGCAATCGACTTTAGTAAATCCGACATTATGAATTCCCCCAGATTCTCTAATAAGCACAGACATAATTCCACTTGGACCCATGCCAGCAGCTTGGAGTGTATCAATGAGGCTTCGCGCAGAACCGGACACGTGCCTATGAGATCGGAGGCGATGCACCATATCAGGAGGCACAAGCTCATGATTGTGTTCTTTAACCAACTTAGTGACAAGCCATTTCCCAGAAGTCTGTTTCTTAACAGTCAATTGAGCCTTGCACCCAACTCTAGTAATAGTGCGCTGTCTTTTAGACCGATTCTCATTGGGCTCGGGGCGAAATCCTTGACGAGAACACACAATTTGGCGGCAAATGATAGAGCCATCTCGACGAGAGCGCTGATAAACGCTGACCCTAGTGCTAAAACCAGTGCGGCGAGCATATGAATTGTAGAAGATGCGGGCGGACTGTTCAGAGTCAAATTCCAAACCTTGAAAAGGCTCGAGAATAGGGTCAGAAGTGGAGGAATGTTGATAATGGTAATCATGACTTTCCAAGTCAAGGGTTGTGGCATCAGTATCGGGATCAAATTCCATCACATCTAGAGTATACGTGATAGGATAATACGTATACGTGAAAAGGAGGGGAAAAAAGAAAAAGAAGAAAACTGACCTTAAGACGCTGAACTGAAGTCTTCTTCTTCGTGAGATGAAGAGACCACAACTAAAAGACACAGGCGTTGTGTTTGAGTGGGCAGAGTAGTGTGGCGAAGAGGAGGGCATTTGAGATTGTTGGTTCTGAAATTACGTCTTTATTCTCATCATTATGTCGAAATTAATTCCTCTCATCCTTCTCCAATCAATTCATGTGACATATTTTGGTTCCAAACTTGTGGATTCTGATTCTTCAGATTCAGTTTTGAACTTACCAGAACTTTCTGGGCAAGTTCTTTTGGTCGTATCTTTGTACGTAAAAACAAAACCTATCCTAAGTTTCCACGACCCACATCATTCTGTATCTGTACAGTGAAGCCGAATCAGTTCGTCTTCAAAATGGCTTTTATACTTTATAAAATCTGGCTGCTAACAAAATATTCCATGAGTTACAATCCTTATCATAATATATCAACTTAACAAGACTAACATGAAAGGAAAAAAGATAGCTCAACAGCTGACTTGTGCCTGAAGTTCAGATTACAAATAAAGAACAAGGAGACCCTATGTCCGTAAGTATGTATCTCCCAAACCATACACAGCTAGCTCGAAGGTGACTGAAAAAATAAATGAAAAATTTAAAAGGATGTCTGGTGGTTGGATTTAGTTGAAGACATGGCAGAGAGAACTTCTGTAACGGAAGCCATAACACACAAAGCAGCCTTCAGAACTTCCTGAGAACACCCTGGTTTAACAATTGCTCGTACCTGGCAATCACAGGAAATAATTAGTCAACTGAATAACTTTTTGAAATGGCAAGTTTTCAATTTTCAACAAGGTTTTACCCATATTTTTTAGCCTCAAGGACTACTATAGATAAATTTGCGGGAAAGAACAAATAAATACCAAGACACAGATTTTATCCTCTTACTACTTTTTCCCTTCAAAAGTTACAATGAGGAATTTATTTTATAATAGTCAATCTGATCTACAAATATCTCTTCATAAATGAAAGGCCTCGGTTGATGATTAAGGATCACTCTCAAGTTATTGCTCTACCATGTAAAGCAAAACACAGTCAAAGGAAATAATGGAATGCCAAGCAAAGGAGAGAGAAAATAGAAGTGTGTGCTACCTTCTCAAGGTATCCCTGCAGTTCTTTGATCCGTCCCATGTAATCCTGATCTTCAACACAAAGGGTTACAGCCTTAGCATCAGCACCAGGACCATCAAATTGAAGAGGACCAGGATTTCTATACAGATCATCCATCAAAAACTTTGTGGCGTTTTGCCTTAGCAGCCTGCAACCAAAGCCATACAGGAAATTAGCTCTCTCATTTTGTGAACTTGGGACAAGATTTTTGGCAGTTGTTTGCAATCAGTATTGATGTTGTCGCCAAGCAGTAAACATTGTGCTGTTGTCAATATATCATCAGTCGGTATAGTTCAGGTGATCCAAACAATGAGAATTCAAAGTTTTTGCATCACGTGGATCAGATACACAGATGTTATCACACTGATTGATTTCGTTCATGCTTGGCTTTAAACTACAACCATCTACCAAATCTCCGTGCAGCCATATTTTTACATAAAGTTTAGGTTATGAGAGAAAAAAAGAGAAAAAAAAAAAGGGTTCATACTCGTATGCTTTGCCTTTCAAATCCACAGTAGCTGGATGAATTGCGGGTTTTCCGATTGAAGAAGCACCAGGACTTTGGGCCCATCTCTTCACAGTCATCATTGCCTAGTGTTTACGGAATGCACAGACGTCAATAATTTGTTACAATAGTGCACATATGCGTACAAGACAAAGAAGGATCAGCTCAGAAGAGGCAACTACAAAGTAGAAAGCAGAAAATAAAAACGAACACCTAACTGTAATTGGAGCAGCACCACAACGCCACTTGTTCACAGGGTTCTTCAGGTTAGTTACAGTAGCCATGTACCCATTTAAACCAGCTGCTAAAATATGGTAACAGATATGCCCAAGGACCTGTACGTATGTAGTTCCACAATAAGCAAATGACACTTAAATGCTATAAAGTTAGGAGGATTGCAGTTAAATTCCTTTCCATGACATACAAAAGCATAGTCACAGTCGAACTTTGAAGGCAATGATCCCCTGGCCTGATAACCGAAAAAATGACAAATGGCATTAAACTTTTTCCCCTTGTATGTGCCTTCTTTCTGGTCAAAACACCAAGACAAAGAAGTGATTAGCTTATGATTCAAGATGAACAACTACAAGATCAAAACATCCCACTTTAGTTAAAACAAAAATTATTTAAAATCATGTTAGTGTAAGTTCCTGTGTTACTTAAAAAAATGCACATTATGGTAAATAAAAATGAAAAAGTTAGAATTTTCGCCTCCATCTGGGATTACATACATTAAGGTACATAAAGAAGTAGGATGAGTCAGCCTAGGTCCCATATCCTACATTAATGGACATGGCCATCTTACCAAGCGTTTATTCATTTCTATCTCCACAAGATGTGCTAGGAGTTTCTCAGTCTCAATCTGGAGAATAAATGACAGACAATAAATCAATATCCATAAGTTCTAATAGTTTCTTTTTATCAGAATCTCATCCCCCATACCTGGGATAACTGTGCTGAGTCATCTGATTCAGGGTAAAGAAGAATCTGTATGGTAAACATAAAAAGTTAGGCAAACTGAACCTATCGACCTAAAGTGACATACATTTTCCGATGTGTATCCAAGGGAAATTCAAACCTGTTTCTTAATAAAGGGTGGCAAAAATTCAAATAAAGCCGATGCCCATGGCGAAAGTTGCAATGAGATCTTATCAGGGCTAACACCTTGCTTGAGCAAACCATGTATTTCCTGATAGTTTCAGAACCTTTGATCGTTAAGCACATCTTTAGGCATTCAAAACAATTGACTATCAGGCTACATGCATATAAATGAGCATTATACTAGTGTAGGAGAGAGATTTACCTTCAAAAGAGCATACATCTCCGGAATGCTTTCTATCAGTCCCTCTGGCAGTAGAATGACTCCATGGTTTTTATCTGACACGATCAATTCTCATCAGATGTCCATAACAGCACAAGATGAGCTAAAGTTACTAAAGCAAATTAGTTAACGTCGTCATCACTAAATGGGTAACTAAGTAAAGATGTACTGATAAATGATTCATAAGCTTACAGCCAGGGAGTAGTTCAAGGCAGGGTAAACTGACTCTGTATTTAATAGCATTCTTCTCAACAAGTTATGGTAAATTGGTAACTTAACTAGTTAGGACTAAAATGATTTTTGTTCAGTTACTTTCAAGGTCAATGGCAGTGGTTCCAAAGTATGCAAGCAAGTATAAATTTATTTATTTACTCTAATATCATAGAAAATGAAAGAATACAAAATATTGTTCTTAAGACCTTGTTCTGCCCTAGCTTGGACTGCATCACAAATTTGTTTTGTGAGATCAAATAAGGTAAGCTTTGATGCAGCTACCTCCTCACCAAGAACCACCTGCATGAAGGTGCATTCAATATTTATCTAGACATAATAACATTACGTGGAACTGAAAAAGTTAAATAACACAAAATGCTAACCATATTCGGATGAGACTGGAGTGTGCATTCTAGAGCAACGTGTGATGCCTTTCGGCCCATCAGCCGGATAAAGTAATAATACTGGAAGAGGAATGAAATCAAATATTCAGTTAACCATCAGCCGGATAAAGTAATAATACTGGAAGAGGAATGAAATCAAATATTCAGTTAAGGAGAAAAACCAGTCAGAAAAATCATATTCAGCACTGATAGCGTTAGCTGGTCACTATACTTCTCACCTCATCATTTGGGCCTTGTGTCACCATCACTTCAGAAAATTATAAGTACAGGGAATGCAAAACACAATAACTAAACAAAAAATGTGCGGGGATCAATTTTAAAAAAATGATTACCTTCTCAGCAGAGAGAGCATCAGTGCAGACATTGCTAATCAGTTGGGAATTCACCTGCATTCGAGGAAAAACAAGATAACTCAATTTCTTTTCCTCCAAATTCAACAATCAATTTTCCTACGTGCCTGATTGTTCTGCCCAAATAGTAGTTTTGCCATCTAAGAAAAATATATTTATCACAAATTGAAAAACAAGTCAAATCTAGCACAGACAGATAAAAGAAATATGCAATTTTCACATCAAGCACGGAATGGAATGTTGATGAATAATGGTAAGGACAACTATCTAAAAGAATATTATCCTCAACCTCTTTTATATAATGGATTGAGAATGGAGTTCATTTGACACCACATAAGATGAAGTATCAAAAGAATCTTCAAATTGACCATTAAAATCAATCAGAGCTCACGGTTGCTTGTAAGAGTCAAAACATCCAGTACCAACTTTAGAAAATAAGAACAGACTATAATCTTCTTTACTAGTTCCCAAAGTAAAGCAGATTAACACAAGACCTGCCAAAGAAGATAATTTCTTCAAAGCATGGAGCAACAAAAGAACTCTTTTCATTGGTTGATGACAAACTAATAAGTCCTGTCACAAGTACCTTGCATATCGTATCAAACCCAACATTGGTTTCAACAAACTGATTCTTCAAATCACCATTGAGAGTAACAGGAACACCAACCACCTGAGAAGTCCAACAAATGAATCAGCAAATAGATGTACTAGAAGAACATGCTCAAACAAAGTTTCAGAGATTCAAAGGTGTTTGACTGCAAAAGCAACATTGGCAAATTGCAGAATACAGCAGCATTTCAACTTAATTCAAAATGCACATAAATTACACCTTTGTTGGGCATTTTGCCACAGCAAATGTTTCTGCGAGCTGAGCTGCATCAGTGTTGGATGTAACCCCTGCAAAAATACCAAGCTCATGGTTTCATCCATATCCCTTGTGCATAATCAATTCACCAAATCCTCAAGCATCAATATTTACCTCCAATTATAACAAGGCCATCCAATTTCAGATCTTTGCACGTCGTTAATGCAGCGTTAACTTGCTCAGTTGTTCTTATTTGATCTTTTGTACGTCCCAGTAAATCATAACCACCTTGTCGAGCAAAAGGATACAAAAAATCTTAGCCATATTTCATAGTCAAATGGTAATTAAAGATCTAGAAGCAATATCTTGGATTACTACCCACCTTGATTTTTGTAGGATGCAAGAATTTCATCAGTGATTTCAAGAGTTTTCTGTGCAAATAAACCCTCAGAACCACCTGTTGACAGATGAGAATTAGAATGTATAGTCCAAAGAATCCTTGCTCTCAATTATTACATCACATTGGCACAAGAACTCCAGTTTTATAATGGAAAAGGGGGGAAAACAGCACAAACCAAACTTTTGGTCTAAGGATGAATGAATACATGTGCATATGTGAATGCCACGTCCAAAAAAAAAAAAAAAAAGCTTACCGAGAAATCCAAGTAAAGAATTGCCAGGGTTGTGAAGTTTAAGAGCATTGTAAAGACCCCATATGACATTATGTCCTCCAGGAGATTGTCGGCCACAAAAGACTACTCCCACCCTGTTGAGAGACAAGCATTAAACAAAAATGTGATTGACCTTCATGTATCGGTCCAGACAAGACAAAAGTGTAATTCAGAAAACAAACCAGAAAGGGTTACAGAAACCCCAAACAGTCACCTGATAGTGGGATGCTCGGTTATTATCTGAGCATCGGGAACCTTTGCGGTTTCCCTGAGAAAATGAGCCAAGGGCTGACCGTAAGTGTTGGGAAAGGACCTAGTTATGATGTGAGCATCGGCTGGGTCAGCAGCCGCTGCTGCATCACCAAATTCAACTCTCACAGTAGTTCCCTGAACAATGGTAAGTTTGAACATAAGTTTGAGATGATTGTAATCAAAGCAAACAACCATATTCAAGTAACCTGAATTAGTGATATGGAGAAGCAGTTAGTCTTGAAGTTGGCCGATAAGGTGCACTAAACAAAGTTTTTTCTCCACTAGATATTGCTAAAAAATGACATCGACTTTGGAATACGACAGAAGAATATGCATACTTGAAATTGGGAATTGATAGACGTGTCATAATACTATAACTAATGCAATATAATTTCTATGAGAGAAGCGGCGATACATTACATTAGAGGGAGAGAAGAGTCAAGCAAAAGGGTAAGTGTAATACTAGATCAAAAGTAGATAAGAGGAGCACGCGGAGTAACATAGATCTCTTAAGAAACATTTCGAATGTATATAAGCCAAACGGAGTAGTCAAATGCGAGTCGAGAGAAGAGTGAGGGAGATTATCATGAGAGTAGAAATTGGCAATACGAGTGACGATCTAACGACATTATCATAAAGGGAAATCCACGCATTTAGACAGATCTAAACAGAAAAATCAATTTGAATGAAAGGATGATGAAATGATGTCAAATGTAAGTCTAAAGACATGGAACCAGCCGAAAAAGAAAGTAAGAAGAGGGAATGGAACAGGCAGAGAGACCTGAAGACAGGGAGGAAGTTGAGGTTGGTACAGAGACCGGAGGTCTTGAAAAGGAGAGAGCTCTCTGGGAATGCCGTAATCAGAATCCATAGGAGGCGGCGTTGAATAGAAAAGAAGTAGGTATGAGAAGAGAGTGAGGTCTCTCTGTCTCTTTGTGTGTCGCTGAGAGTGAGGATCTGAGTAAAGCGAAGAACTGTCAATGGGAATTGATATTTAATATGATGTGGCTGGGCGATACAACCGAAGGCCACAATTGCAATTAGGCATTTCTTTTTCTCCTTAATTTTTATCCCTTTTTTTTTAAAACAAATATTTACATTATTAAAATGGAAACAAAGGAAAAGGGTTTGGTCATGGCCATGTTAGGCTCGCACTTCCGTGTTTGTTTAAAAGAAACGAGGAAATATGTTAATGTACCGGTTTGTTTAATAGTTGGTAACCTAAGGAAAGCAGAGCAAAGTACGAGCTTGAGATTAGGACGTCGGACCTCTTCTGTTCCCTTGCCTTTTGATAAGTTCCCTTCTAAGCTATAATTTTGTCTAATTTTATAAGAAACCTGCAATCCTCCTGTAGTCATCTCTCCCTCCCCTCCGTCACTAACTAACAGACTTAGATAAAGAGGACTACTGTTGAGCATTGATTCATAATCAAAGTTCAAATCCAAAATAAATTTGTAAAACAAAATTTACATCTCAACGCACCACACGGCCTCGTTGGATCATCCGAATTGAAAAGGTTAAAAACGATATTCTAACCTTTTATGCAAGTAATTGAAATAAATAAACAAATAAAGGTCATCCCACCGAGGGAAGCCCTAGGTCTAGATGACCAGAAAATGGGATCCGATACGTACGCATCCTCGTCCTTGAAGCCTTGCATCTCCTACCGTTCAGAAACGATGGTGTCTCCAACAACGTAAGATTATCACTTCCTGCCCCTCTTGGATCCACATTTTTTGCCATTTTCCCCCCCTCCTCTGGTGGAACTGGCACCAGGGTTGATGAGGGCAGAATGGACAGGCACATGATGCCCAGAAACCAAAGCAGGGAACCCAACAGCAGGGATTCTGCAAAATCACCAATCATACCAATAACATTTAGTTCTTTACTAAGAATCAACAAAACAAGAATACCCAATCATCAACCTTGCATTCCTGATAACCACCAAAGCATCAAGACAAAAATTAACCTGAATCGTTCGCCTCCTTTTGTTTTCTTATAATTAGCAGTAAATTATTAGGCTCATATCTAAAACTGAGATTGTGTCTACATCTCTCTAAACCAATATCAAAGATTTGTTATAAACAGAAGATATGGATCTTCAGAAGCACATCATGCAAAATAGGAGATATAGGTTAAGCAGATCATTATGATTTTGCCTATTTCTGAAAAAATTTCCCTAATCTAGAATTTCACCAAAATTCCCAGTGAAGAAGATCTACGCCAACTTAACAATAACTAATGAATATATAAAGAGAGAGCACTGCCAAGATAGTAAATGGTCAATACCCAACAAGAGCACAGCAGACTCCTGCTTGGTCGAAGAGGCACCAAATGCCTGCAAACTAAGTTGTAAAGCTTGGTTTTCTGCAACATAACACTGAAGCGTCCGCCCAAGCCTTCTGCATTCAGCTTCCAAATACTCACTCTTCAGTTCTAAATCTCTCACATACATCTTTCTCCCCTCCCTTGATCTCACCGCAGCATCCCTATTTCTCAGCTGCCTGTAAATGTCACAGGACATCATTACTTATGTTGTTTATTATTACAATCCAGTTTCCTCCATATATTTCGCGTTTGACTAACGTAGCTTGCTGATCTACAAGTTAAATTCATCAACAAATAATTCACAGTTTGTAACACGCTTTAGAAAGAAGATAACAACACAATAATGATGATGACAGTCAGATCGAGTCTGCCCCAAAATATATAGTATCCGCTTACAAGTAGAATACAATTAACAATTAATAGTACAATTCCAACAAGAGAAACTCTTTCTTTGCTAAAATTTCAATTATCAGGGGTCGCGAATCCTAATCCATGTAACACGCATGGAAAAGAGTTGAACCGAAAATAAATAGAGTTCATAATTAATACCTTCTCCGTTTCTTAGAGATGGGATCATCAGGACCGGCCGTGGCTGCTCCATCGAATTCGTCGTCATTAACTTTCTCACTTACCGCCTTCTCGCTGGAGGTGCCGTTGCCATGATCGGAACCAGTGGAGACCTTGCCGAGGGAAGGAGAATCGACAATCACATCGGCCAAAAAATTGTCGCAAAGCTCCAGAGACGACTGCAAATCGTAACTACATTCGTCATCGTTCATCAAAAATTTCTCGATCTCTTCGATCGTCGAAGTGACAGAATCGGAAGAAAGATTCGAGTAATTACTCGGGTGAGACACATCATCAGTGTACAGGAGGGCATCTAAATCGCAAGCATCCAGAAGATTATCCCAATCAATTTGGTCAAGGATTTTATCAGAACAATCCTCAAAAACCGACATGAGAAAGGAAGTGAAATTTTGCAACCCAAAAACCAGAAAAGAGTTTCATGCATATATACAAAAAAATAAAGAAGAGCATCAACATAGAGCCATGGAGGGAACAAGACTTCTGCCCGATGTTTAGAGATTTTATGAGGATGGGATGGGAAGGATTCTGTGTCGGTGTTGGTGGCGGTGGCCGTGTTAGAACTGAGAAAGCGCGTAATTACGATTACGTTGTGGACAAGGAAACAGATGTCTTGAAGATGAAGATGCCATCACCCATCCAAAACACGCTTAGTGGACAACCTCCTACTATTCTCTACACGTGTACATACACCCATGACATTTGCGGCCCAATTCATACGATCATTTTCTTTCTCAATTTATTTTTTAACAATTAGGCAAATCCAGAAGAGACAACCGGTTTATACTCCGACTACCACTGTACAATACTCGTGAAATTAGGCAAATCCAGAAGAGACAACCGATTTATACTCCGACTACCAATGTACAATACTCGTGAAATTAGGCAAATCCAGAAGAGACAACCGGTTTATATTCCGACTACCAATGTACAATACTCGTGAAACTAACTTCTTCACCAGCTTTGCGTCTGAACCCCTCAATACCACTTCCAATTTTTCTCTAATAATATGCGGGAATCAAAGACGCTCACGGCTCATCTCCTAACTATTCCAAACCATCTTCTTAAACCGTACAATTATTGCACAACATATTGCCCTGTTCCTGTAAATCTGAGACATATCCATATGTCCGTGTATACATAGATGGATAGATATATACCCTCCCCTGAAAAACACAACTTCCCTCCTCAATCTGACAAAACCTAGACGAAGAACACTACCATCTCCCCCACCCATAAATCTCTCAAGAACGGCCAGAACTTGCCCCAAGTAGTTTGATTTAAGCACTGACAAGGTAGAATAATTAATAAAAACTGATTACTTTTCAAGTTCCCAGGATCATTTTCTTTTTAGAATGACTCCATTACCCCAAGGAGAAATCAAAAGAGAAGAAGAAAAGACACTGTAACAAAAGCTGGTGCCTGTCCGAATTGACAAATTGAAAATGAGAAAACAATGATAAGCAAGATACCCACTCAACAGGGAACAAGGAACATAGCCAATCAAACAAGTATAATGGCCGGCCAAAGTTGCAAATCATGTTGACAATATAGTCTGATAAGTAATGGAATACAAGTTCAGTGCCTGGGAAACCAAAGAATCTACATTCTATGCCCTCCCAGTCCCACGTCACGTAGTGTCATTATTTCCCAAAGGAAAAAAAAAAAGATAGAAATCACTTGTGCAAGACATTCAAAATCTTCTAACTCAAAGAAGCAATTAATTAGATAGCAGGAGAATTTCTAATCCTGGAAAAGATTAAGTGAATGCATAAAGCAACCCGTCTAAAGTCTAGTCTAAAGCAAAGATCAGTGGGAGGTTACTACTAGTGCTTCTCCTCTCGTTCTCCGTTCCACTGCCCTTTACTACTTCTCCTCTCGTTCTCTGTTCCAGTGCAGGGTTATTACTACTGCTTCTCCTCTCGTTCTCTGTTCCACTGCTCAATCCTAGCCCTGCGTTCCTCGCTGCCTTCTCTAGCTGGAGGAGGGCTCCTGCTCCGCTTTGGACTACCATGTCTTCTCCTACTCCCATCTCGATCGTATTTGTCTCCTCCACTTCTCCGGCCGTTCCCTCGGTAATCACGTTCACGATGATCCCTCTCTCGCCTATCACTATCACGATCTCTATCTCTGTCCCTTTCCCTGTCTCTGTCTCTGTCTCTGCGGTTTCTAGGACTCCCACTCCTGCTCCGGCTCCGACTGACCCTATATCCACGGTACCTTCCAAACAGCTTCCTCCTCAGTTCCCTCCCTATCACTTTAACATGCATGAAATTACAGTATCCTCCTCGGTTACAGTTATTCTCCTCGAACTGCCTACAAGTCGCTTCACGGAAGTCGGTTACAGGGGAAAAATCAGCTATAATAGGGCGGCCGGAGTAGAAGCGGCCCTGCAAAGCCTGCAGAGCAGCGGCAGCCTGATCCTCCTCCCTGAACTGAACGTAGACGTTGCCAATCATGTGATCGGCCAGATTATCGCAGACATTGAGGCTTTCGATCTCGCCGAACTTGTTGAGTTCTTCGAAAATGTCCTCGTAGAAATCCTCGAAGTGCTCCTGGATCTTGCGGGGGTCAATGGGCTGGCCCTGAGGGTCGACCCCGGGAGTGATCATGTCGGGGCGCTGGTACATGTTGGACAAGAGGAGAGTGGGAGAAATGGTAGGGCGGTTGTGGAGGCGAGAGCAGCGATCCCCGTGGCGGCAGGCCCCGATCTTGAAGTAAAAGGGGCAATTAACACGATCCTTTTCTGTTCCGAATATAGAGGCCAAGTGCTCCGCCATGGTACACTTATTTCTTCAAGCTCTGCTCTGGCTGGCTATCCGGAAGAAAAGAAAATGAAAACAAACCCTAAGTTGGAAAGAGGAAGGAGTGGAGTAGAAGTGTGTCTAGAACATTCTAATTCTAGCCTCCCTGTTCGTGCTGCCTTTAATTGGGCTCACACACTTAAAGTGGGCTTTTTACCTAAAACAATACGAGGAGGAGGAGGAGATTAGCACGACACTTTTCATCCCATCCCATGGAATGGAATCCAACACTGCCCCCGAACATTGCTTCCAACACTTCCTGCTTGCTGTGTCGTGCCTTCCTCAAGCATTCCTATTTCCCAATAATATAATAACATTGGTCCAAGTTATATTTCGACAAAATAAAACAAAAACATAGAGCAATTCATATTATTTAGCATATCAAAAAGACTTTAGACAATAAATACAAGATTCACAAGTACCATGACCACACCCAAACAGACCAGTTCGCTCAGGCTCAGCTCGAATATATATCATCGGATCAACAAAACATGTTTTATTGTAGGAACAAACACAATAGCAGGCTCTGCATTCTTTCCACGCTGCACGATATCATTCAAAATTAGCTATATCCACACCCTAAATGTGCATTTCCAGGGCCACAGGAAATTACAAACGCCCATGTGAGTTGGGGTCCTATCCTATCCATTCTCCGACATCCTCTGCATCGGAAAGAGAAGAAGAAGAAAGAGACACATTCCGAACCTTGTTCTCGATCTGACTTGAAATATAGGTCATTCTAGACATAAATCACCTCCAAGATAGGACCACCAGGACCCCCAATTAGGTGGAGCTCATCAATGATAAAAAGAATTAACCTGCTGCACATACTTCCTTTACTTCCAGGAAAGGGGTAAGGCATCTCATCTCTCGGGTGCTAAATGATTATTTGACCCTTGCAAGAAGATTCAAGTCTGTTGTTGTCTCCTCACGTAATTCACCAATATGCAACCAAGCCCTCTCCAAGCTTTCTGTCCCAATCACGATACTGTTCCTTGGAAATTGCTTCAAGAGGTGCAGTATACACAGCACACACAACACTATCAGGCCCTTTTTGATGATTCCTCGTTATAGCAAACTCAGCACATATGGTCTTTCCACTCCCTGTTGGTGCAGAAACCAAAGACATTGTCATCTGTATTAAAGAGAAAAGTGAAGACGAGCCTGGACATGATTGAAATGTTTGAAATCTTGATAAAATGCTCCATATGAAGGATTCCTCAATGTAGTAACAGGCAGAGGTTGCAAATCCAATAACTCTGTTCGAGGAAGATATTTCTGGCAAGATTAGGTGCCTGAAAGAGACAACAAAACAGTCTGTGGTACACCTATCTGACACAATGTGAATGAAGCATTAAGACAATAATGGTTCGTATATTTTCATAGTAAAACTCAAGGTGTGGTCCTCATGGATGCACTGTTTTTTCGGAATAAAGTACTTATGATGAAGTACTAGCCATCATTATCTTCCGCAATGACCTAAAATGGTTCTGCAAATCCATGAACCTTTTCTTCCCACCGAAAGTCAAGTCAATACAATGCACGTAACTAGCTGTAGGTGTGCAGCAAGCTTAAGCTTTGGGAATTGATGGATGAACTTGTGCAGCATTCTGGCCATCTTTGAAAAACGAATGAGCTCACCAATCCCCTGTGATGAGAGGTCATAACAACTCTCTTGGGCCAAATTTTTCTTCCCCAATTTCATCAGAATCTCACTTGGGATCCCACTGAATTGGTGAAGAGGTGTCTGACCACTCCACATCCTCCTGTTGACCATTTTTCATAAGTTCAAAGCCTTCTCAGATAACTGAGACATCCACTTTTTAAGACAATCTCAAACAAAGCTCGCACAAGACAACCAGCACTCTGACCATCATGCAAAGAGAAACAAAGAAAAATGAATAATAATCTAGCATTTAACTCAAATTTGAGAAACGGAAAAGCAAGATGAGGAAGAAGAAAGAACAAGACAAAAGCAAACCTGAGTTATGTACACCATGTCAGATGTCAAGGAAAGATCTTCAAGTTTCAGCTCTGAAATATATGCATCTAGCAAACCATTTATCTTTGCACTAGGCAGCTTCAAGTTTTCCTTGATGGGAATTAACACCCTCTCCAAAAGCTTTTCCAATTCCATCTTTTCATCTTGCCTCGCCAAGGGAGAATAGTCGATAAAGCTCAATGTCACCCATTATTGGTTTTCAAACGCTCATTATAAGTGGAAATTGTTCAATGAGTGATATAATAGTAGCTAGCAATCCGACCAATATCTGTGAGCTGAAAATATTCACTTTTCCAGTCATATATAACCACATTGCTATTGTCAAGATAGTTGCATCAGGACTAATCTGCAAAAAGAGCATTAGAACAAAATTAATGTTAATTGGAATAGAAAAGTTTAAGCAACAGGAAGAAGGGACCACAGTGTGTTAAATTCAGTAATCACTAAGAAACTAAGAACTAAATCAATCCTCTTACCACCCCTATGGCCAAGGTTTATTCAAAATGCTGGAAAGGTGGTGGCTAATGTAGCCAAACAACGACGACGACGACGACAACCCAGTGAAAGCTCCGTTGATACATGAGATTTAAAAAGGTCTAATAATACGCAGTCTTACCTCTAACTGATACAGAGGTTTTTTTTGATAGACCAACATGAAAATTACATATATAAATATATGCATATATATATTAAAATAATAAATTAAAAATAAAATAAAAATAAGAATAGACATAAAGGAGGAGGAGGAGAATAATAATAATAATGATGATGATGATGATGATCATAATAATAATAATAATAATAATAATAATGTGTAAATAAAAAAAATCATACAATAAATATAGAATAAAGTAAAAAGTAAAAATAAAAGACTGTTGATGGGGCAGCCAAGATCTAGGCTTGATTCTCATCATCATTATCAACACTCAATTGAAGTCTCATTAAGGCACGGAGTCTGGGGAGGTCTAATAGCATGCAGTCTCACCCCTATCTAATAAAAAAGTTGTTTCCGATAGACTCACATGCAATATGTCATGCAAATACAAGATCTAGGCTTGATTCTATTTATTTTATTTAACATTTTCATAATATTAAGTTCCTATTTTAGTTGTATTTTCTGTTTTAGACTTACACCTAATTAAGAATCCTAATTAGGGTTAATGTTTGTTAATCAAGCCTATTTAAGAGATTATGCTAATAAAAAGAATAAGTAAAAGAATCAAGCAACATTTTACCAACAAAATTAATATGAGGTTGAAAATCTCCCCAGGACTAGTCAATTTCTCAATGACAGTATAGATTAATCCAAAATAGGGAAGAACACAACTAAGGGAAAGGAAGTAGAATCTATGACTAGATCCTACACTAAGTTTCATAACAACATGGTGACAAAGCCTGCTGTAATAAATGAATCCTAGAGTTTGGAGAGCAAGCCTGATGCTTTTATGCAACACAGGATAGCGAGGCAAAAGTCATTGGAAGAGTAGATGAGGGAGCTCACATGCCATGGCCAAGAATCTAGGAAGGAGATAGGAAAGGATGGTGTTCACAGTTCTAGCAATGGCAACCGAGGCAATTGCAAATATCCAGAGGAGTGGACAAAAGAAAGAATTGGGCAACAACTAGCGTCGCGATACTCCAAGCTTGATTTTACATTGATGGGTCAAAAGTCCCACTGGTTTGGTTCAAAAGGTATTACCGGCATTACCGGCATTATCTCACCTCCTTCTTCAGAAGACATTACCGGCGCCGACCGACCATCCCCTAAAATCCGGTCGTCGGATCTTCAGCGCGTGACCCGCACGCGCCGCCCAGCCCTAGACGCCGTTTCCACGCGCCGGCGCGTGAGGGCGCGTGAGACACCGCCGTCCGACCGGGTTTCGTCCTCCGGCGTCGCCTCCTCTGTCCCACGCCGGATATCCAGTCAGTTTTGGGCTATTGCTGGTCTGTGTTGGTGTAGAAGACAGCCGTAGTCTTTGTTGGTGTAGAAGACAGTCTTCTACAGTCGTAGCTCCCTTCTGCTTTTGAGTGCTTCTGATTTTCGTAGCTCCCTTCTGTCGTGAAGCTGCTGGAATTTACGTATTGGTATTTACGTAGTGGAAAAAGATCTTGTTCTAAAC
>JAOQMS010000001.1:29351286-29365824 GCA_027563885.1 Erythroxylum longipes | reverse complement strand
TCTCAAAAGTCCTCTTTACCCTTGGTACTTAAGCTATATACCGAAAATACCCTCAAATTCTTCTCATGCATTCTTTCTATAAGCTCTTATGCTTAAGTTGATGGAAAATTTGTTTATGGGGTCGACATGCATGCATGTCGACTGTAAGTGTTCAAGTATAGCCTTCTGTCAGCCTTCACGTTGACAGTTTAAAAATTGCATTATTACTTTCTCGATTAAGGAAGTGAAGCTGTATGGGCTTTTATGTGACGCGATACCCTAGGTTTAAAATATATAGAACTTAAAATTTTAATAAAATGAAAATTACCTGAGAGTGTCACTTAATACATAAATGAAGGTCTTTTTTTTTTAGAAAATTGAAGGTCTAATTTTAATGCAAGTGAATGCAAATTTTTAGTTCATTTATATTATCCATCCGTTGGATCCAGGAAAAAGTCCCTCATTTGCTTGACACCATGTGATAAATGTAGATAATTATTATTTATTATTTGATAGATATAAATATATCAAATTAACATTTACAATTCATTGAATACTTATAAATTTGGTTGTATGGAATAAATATCTAAACAATACTAGTGGATTAGCTTGAGTTAAGTTTTATATTGTATTAATTTTTATGGAAATATGTTTCTTAATACTATTCATTATTTATATCTTTGAAAGGTACTCATGGAAGAGAGGATTCAATAGTTAATGACCTGAACTCCTAATTTAAAGTAGGATTAAGCAAACTTATGCATCATTATTTGTTCAACTAAAACATGAATAAATGAAATTTTTAGAGGAATTGTTTTATGCCGAATATGATAGTTGGGTCTGGTAAGGAATTAAAAGTTCATCAAAAAAAGATAATGGTCAATGATGAACAATAACAAATAAGAATTTCTCTTGGAAGGAGATTGTCGAATCACGTGTGTAGGCCGTGGAATAGTCACTCTTCTTAGTTGGACCATAGATTCAAGACTTGTTAGTCCACGATTCTGATAGGATTGTCGGAAAACGACGGTGACATTGTTGGCATTATTGGATGGATGTGATGAATTTGACTTTAGTTGTTTAGACTATGACTTCTCTCACGAGAAGGGAAAAGAAAAGAAGGAAAAAATTAACCAACATGCCATACTTGTATGTCGAGTAAAAATTTCATCCTTATTTATGTGTAAGTAGACAGCCTTTTCTTCTTCCACGGTGAATTGCTTCTTAATTTCCAATTTTGAGGTCAAATATAACTTTAAATTTATCGATAGTATTGAGATTTGAGAGATGCCTCGACTAACCCTTTTTGTGTTTTTGTGATGAAAGAAAGGATTTGAGAAAAGAAAGGCAGAAAGTGGAAGGAGACCCGAGTTTCACAAATGTGTTTGAACTTTTGCGCCTGTGGACCAACGAGAAAAAGGCACAATGACAAGATTAGATATGACAACGTCAGGCTTTCTTAAGCTTATGCTGCTAAGCTTACATCGGAAAGTTGATGTCATGATCATACGTTTAATTTTCTAGAGAGACGTTTACGTGAACCGTTCAAACCACATTAACTACTAGGCAGGGCAGCCACCCATGAACATGAATTCAATAATCAACAAGGTAGGCTGCGTGGACAAGACGGCCTGCATTTTCCAACTTGACCACTACATGCAAATTTTCCACTTATGCTTATAAATAAGCTCTTCTACTATATTTTATTCACTTCTAAAGCTCTATCATGGATGCTCATTCCTCTTGCAAAGTAAAGGTAAGTGCAGTACCACTATACTCCTCTTTCCGCTTTTCTATTGGCTTCTGCATTTCTTGGAGCTATTTAAGTTTTTCCACCATGTCGATGCAATCCTTGTATTTTGCTAGTATGTTTCATTTTCAGGAACCTCTCCAAGTTGAATTGGAAAGCCTGCGAAGAGAGAATCAAACTCTTAGATTCATGCTAGAAACTATGAACATCAAAATCGACAGTCTTCAGCAACAACTTCAAGAATGCAAAGCACAAGAATTGATCACAAGCCTGACGCAGTGTAGCTCCTCGCACGAAGAGGACCCTGAAATGAACAAGAGAGCCAGAATTGAAGTTAACCCTGCACAAATCTATGTGAGAACCGACCCCAAGGACAACAGTCTTGTAAGTCCATCTATACCCTTTGCGGCTTACATAATCATAAACTAGTTTCAATTGAATCTGACGTGGATTTAGGTGGTGAGAGATGGATATCAATGGAGAAAATATGGTCAGAAGGTTACAAAAGATAATCCATCTCCACGAGCTTACTTCAGGTGCTCTATGGCCCCAGGATGCCCCGTCAAAAAGAAGGTATACACAGAAGTACCAAGGGACACACAAATCCATATTTATTCATCATCTAGTGCATGCTGCGACCATTTATGCGTAGCTAAAAGGAACAAAGTAGTTATAAACCCTAAATTGTTTAGAAAGCATTTTAGGAGACATCAAAGGCACAACAAAGAGCAAAAAACAGAAAAAAAGAAAGCTAAAACAATCAAAAGTTTCCTGTCCACTACATAAATGGCATGAAGATATTTACGAGAAATTAATGCAAGTAACAGGATATCCGTGTAGTTGTACATAATTGACCATTACCATTGAAGACTTGATTAAAAAGCAAGTAGCTCCACAATTTGACTTTCGGGATTGTAATTCCTTGACTCAATTTGATTGCTTGTTACGTTTCGTGACGTAGTGTTCATGATTCAAACTAAACTCAGTCTCGTCTCCTAGGTACAAAGATGTGTGGAAGAGAGGTCACTGGTCGTTGCAACTTATGAAGGAGAGCACAATCACGATCCTTGTGATCAGTGGCTCAGGCAGTCTCTGAACTCTCCATTAAGTCCAATCGACACTGCAGCAGCCAAAACTCAGTTCCCGGCCACAACTGTTCCTTTTCGACAAGCCGTAGTCCCTCTTGATCTCACTCTGTCAAGTCCAAGCCAAGAGAAGAGCAGACCAGCCCAAGGAAGAAGTACAAGTACTAACACTACTATTGAACAATGTCTTGCTTCTCTGACCAACGATCCTAGCTTTACGGCAGCCCTGGCCACAGCTGTGGCTCGCTCCATCACCATGTGAATTTGTGCATGCACAGGAAATAACAAGATAAAATGGGCTGATGTTTTTGGTCTCGTGTTTCTATTGCACGTCGGTTGAGGTATAACCTCAACAACTTTACGTTGGACATTTGTAATTATATTTAACCATTTATAATAGTGCACAAACTTTCTCTTTAAATTAGTTTTTGAGGGCGAGTTAGACTTTTTAACATAATATTAGAACTTGTTTGTTTCAATGATTTAGGACAGTGCCCAGTTTTGTCTTTTTATCCAATATGTCTAACAAATGTTCAGCCCTATTTTAGAATGAGAGGGTATGTCAAGAATCTCACATTAAATAAATGTAAGTGTATTTAGCCATTTATAATAATGTGCAAATCTTCCTTTTTAAATTAATTTTTGGGGGTAAGTTAGATCTTTTAACAGTATCCGGCAAATATTAAAACGAAAGCATATTTATGTTAAATGTCTGGTAACTTGGCCAAAATATGCTGGGCATTGAGCCGAAGCGTTCGATTTAGTAGAGGCTGACAACATTATCGCAAGCCATTTAGGGAATGGATTACGCTAGGACACTAACAAGTACACTAAATTTCAATCAAGTGATCCTCAATTGGTTTGATAGAAATAAAGAGATGAAATTAAAAAAAAAAGAAAGAAAGAGAGAGTCGAGTAAAAGTTTATAATAAGCTTACCTGGCGTTTCTAGAATTGTTTATGTTATAGGAGATCACAAGAGAGTATAGTAATTGATGTAAACAATAAAATATTAAAAAGGAACAGTAACATGAAGACTATAATTAGATTTAGCGTGATACCATTTTATACTATATTGGAAATAATAGATTGAGTAATCATAAAAGTTGCGGTTCTTAAGTCACGATTTTATTAAACTAAATATAATTTTAATAACAAAAAACGGAAAAGAAAAAAGGCCCTTAACCTTTTAGGAAAAGAAAAGTAGGAAACCAACAATCAAATCAAATGCTGGGCCCAGAGTTCTCGACAAAACCATAACAAAAATTCTGGCCCATTCACTACTGATATTTAATTTTATTCGAAACCCAAAACTGAAATAAACTACTCAGCTCGCCGGAGTAAAAGCAACCACGAAGTGACACCATTTGTGAATACTGTACGTCTCCTCTCCTTCATTTCCTTTCATTTTAGCGATGGTTTTTGATTTCGGAAGCTCTTTTGAGATGCTTTTGTCACGTTTTTCTGTCAGTTGAATGTTCTCTGTCTCCGTCTCTCTATATATATCTTCTTTTATTCGATTTACTTGCACTTCGTCAACTCTGATGTACCCATGTTTGTTAGGCATGAAGGAATCTATGGATAAGTGGATAATACTCACTGAGTAAAGCGTTAAGAGGTGAATTATAAGAAAAAAAGTTAAATGAAAACAGAATGTTTGAAGGGCTGGTCCATCGAGTGTTGGTGGGCTATCTGGGTCGCTTCGTCAAAAATTTCCAGAAAGATAAACTCAAGCTCGACATATGGAATGGTAATCAACCTGTGTTTCCCTACCTCTCTATTTCTTTAACTTCATTTTACAAGCTGTGAACTGCCCATAATTGCCATCAAGTTAACACTCTTACTTGTGATAAATTTCCATGTTTGTTCTTTAAATGTGTTAAATTCTCTGTTTAGATTGTTATGAGTTAACCCTATTAAATGCTTCATCTGTGTTTTTTGTTTCAGAAGAAATAGTATTACTGGACAATGCAGAGCTAATTCCTGAAGCTTTTGACTATCTACAGTTGCCATTTGCTGTAAAACAGGGTATATAGCTCAACCACCTCTCGGTTTGTCCATTTCAGACTGTTTTCTTTTTCCTCTCCCTTGTTTCCCTCTTTGGGATTTCTGACATCCTCATTGCTGTTGAGTTTTGTTTGGTCATCAGGTCGAGTTGGTCGATTAAGCCTCAAAGTTTCATGGAAAAGGATTGGTCGGGAATCTCATGACCAACTAGTCACTATTTCTATCGAAGATGTATTCATTTGTGTGTCCCAGAGAGATGATCAAGATGTAACCACAAAACTTAAATGCATTTTCTATTTGTTATGCTTATGTATTTACATTCATGCATTTATACAAATTTGCACAAATAATTTGTGAGGGGTAGAAGGAAATGTAATATAAATCGCAACTCCTAATACTTTTTCATTTATTCCTACCTTGGCAGTGGAGCTTGGATGCAATTGAAAGAAGAGAACTCGATGGCAAGAAGGCTCAACTTGCTGCTGCAGAGCTTGCAAAATTGTCAAAACGTGTTTGTGGTAGGCTACTTTAAATAATTGAAACTTGGATGATGTTAGATATAATGTAGCTAAAAAAATATTCCGGTGATTAGATTACTTCATTCATATTGTTGTTTGATTCTTCATAAAAATTACATTGTGATTGGATTTACATTCACTAGAAATTGTACAATTGTTGTAATTCTCATTACATTACTTCCTCTATTCCATGACAATACATTCTATAAAAGATTCATCCATTACATGGCATTATGGCCATTATCGCAATATGGCTACTTTTAGTTCATAGGCCTTGTAGTTTGGATGGAAATTCTAATCAAACTAAAGAAATTAGAGGAGCTTCTACCATCTTTACCAGTTCCATTATCATAATTATGCATCACCTACTGCCTCTTGTATGGATACTCTCATGCTTAGTATTCATTTTAGCATGGTGCTACTTACATTTTTTTTGTTCCCTGCAGAGAATAACAAAGGAAAGTCTTTTTTCTCTTTCATTGCTGCTAAGGTAATGCCATATCTACTAGTGATAATATCTTGGTAGCATGGATGGCTTATGCAATAATCCTATCACTTATACTCTTCTGATTTAGTATTTGTTCTTTGCTAAAGTACTAGTTGATTTTGTTGTATTGTTTGGTTATTGGAGAAATCTATTGTTGATTTTTTTTTTGGTATCATTCTGATAAATTTTGTGATTTGTTTTTTTGCTTCTAGGCCTTTGACATTATCCTGGTGTCTATAAAAAATTTGCATGTGCAATATAGCGAAGTGCAGTTTGATTCGGTAAGCTCAATTTCCTTTGTTCATCTTACTTGTTTTATAATTTTATGAAAGAAATTTGTCGCTACTACACTATTCCATTTTGCTTGATTACTTCTCATATTCACAATGATAGAATGAGAAGAATAAGTTTTATGCATTCAACTTAGAATAATACTACAGGTATTTATACAGGAATACATAGATTTAAACTAGGAAAATAATCCCTATAATCATGCTAAAATCCCTATGATTGTTATTTACATTAACTATATAATCCCTATAATTAGGTAACTGCTATATTCTGTAATAGTCCCTCTCAAGCTGGAGCATAGATATTGATCATGTGCAACTTGTTACAAATATAATTAACCCGATTTCCGGGTACTACTTTGGTGAACACATCAGCTAATTGGCTCCATGTTTTGATATGTTGAGTTGAGATTGATCCATCTTCTAGCTTTTCCCGGGTAAAATGTCAATCGAATTCTATATGCTTGGTTCTTTCATGAAACACGGGATTAGTTGCAAATATAGATGGCTGCTTCATTGTCACACCATAAGTTCATTGGTTTAGATTGAAAAACCCAATCTCACCAAGTAAATGACGTAACCATATGAGTTTACAGGTAGTCTGTGCCATAGCCCTATATTCGGATTCTTCCAAGAAACAAGATTGCCTCTAACAAAAACACAGTAACTTGTGGTAGAGCACTTGTCTGAAAGATCTCCTGCATAGTCAGCATCTGTGAATCCTTCTATAGTGTGGTGACCATAATTTCGATATAAGATGCCACGTCCCGGTGCACCTTTTAGATATCTCAAAATATGAATAACAACATCCCAATGTGAGGTTCTAGGAAACGACATGAACTGACTTACAACACTGACTAGAAAGGCAATATCAGGACGAGTGATAGTAAGATAGTTCAATTTTTTCACAATTTTCCTATATTTTTCAGGATTCTCAAGCAAGTCTCTATCTTCAACTATTAACATCACATTTGGTATCATAGGCGCATCACATGTCTTTTCTTTGGAATGAAGGAACTCGCAGCCACAATCCTTTAAATGTGCACTGGGTAAACTTCTGGATTGACGCAATAGCCTACAAATCACGCCAATCGGGTACTCCGCAGCATTACATATCTTTGCCTCAATAAAACCAGCATCATTTAATAAATCCAAACAATATTTTCTTTGAGATAGATAGATCCCTTTATGATTTCATGAAACTTCAATTCCTAAGAAGTTTTTCAATGGTGCTAAATCCATTGTCTGAAAATGAGTCTCAAGGAATGCTTTCAATCTTGTGATCCCTGCTTCATCATTTCCAGTGATCACTATATCATCCACATATACAACCAATAAAATGCACCCAGAACTAGATGATGCAAATAACACTAGTGATCATATGCACTTCTTCGCAAGCCAAACTGAATCATTACAGTATTGAATCTTCCAAACTAGGCACAAGGAGATTGCGTCAAGCCATACAGAGACCTCCGTAATTTGCACACTTTCGCTGAGCAACAAATCCAGGTGGTTGTTCCATATAAACCTCTTCAGATGAATTCCCATGTAAGAAAGCATTCTTCACATCAAGTTGGTGAAGTGCCCAATTGTAAGTGGCAGCTAATGAGATAAACAGGCGAACAGAAGAAAGTTATGTAACTAGAGATAAAGTCTTAGAATAGTCCACCCCATATATCTGAGCATATCCTTTTGCAACCAATCGAGCTTTTAATCGAGCAACAGAACCATCAAGATTCATTTTAACAGTGAACACCCACTTGTAGCCAATGACCCGTTTCTCTGAAGGAAGAGACACAAGATCTCAATTATGATTCTGCTCTAAGGCCATCATTTCTTCCTCCATTGTAGCTTGCCAACCATTATGAGCCAATGCTTCAGCAAGGGACGTTGGGACAACAACCGAGTCTAAGGAGGCTACAAAAGATTTGGAGGAGGGAGATAGAGCATGATAAGATACAAAAGAAGAAACAGGGTAAGTGCATGCGCGTTTACCTTTACGAAGAGCAATAGGAAGATATCAGGTAGTGATGAGGAATCTGGAGACGAAGCAGAATGGGTCGAGTCCATGTCTTAGCCGATGGGAGTTGCCTCAATAGATTGCTGCACACGTTGAGAATAAACCTGACGAATAATAGGTCGAGAGGGAGGAGAAACTACCTGTTTACTGACAATGTAAATGAGAAAATCGTCCTCTAAATCGTTAGAGTGCGAAGAAGAAGGAATAAGAGAACCAAAGAAGGGGATATTCTTGAAAAAGGTAACATCAGTAGAGACCAAGTAACGACCCAACGAAGGAGAGTCCTTTTTGAGCATGAGAATATTCCAGAAAGACACACTTGAGCGATTTAGGATCCAATTTTGAGACCTGAGGTTGCATATCTTGAACAAAGCAAGTAAACCCAAAAATTTGAGTAGCAAAAGGGAACAATGTATATGAGGGAAAGAGAAGGGAATATGGAATCTTATCATCAAGAATAGAAGAAGGCATTCAGTTGATTAGTAAACAAGCAGTAGAGATTGCTTCGGCCCAAAAAAATTTTGGGACATGCATATGGAACATTAGTTCCCGGGCAACTTCTAACAAGTGACAGTTCTTTTGCTCTACTACACTATTTTGTTGAGGGGTCACAATACATGATGACTGATGAGTAATACCATGCTAAGAAAGATAAGATTGAAAAGTATGGGAAACGTATTCTTTAGCATTATCACTTCTCAAAATGCAAATAGATTTGTTGAATTAAGTCTTAATTTCAGCATGAAAGGCACAAAATATGGTAAACAATTTTGATTGAGATTTCATAGGATAAAGCCAAGTAACCCGAGAATAATCGTCAATAAATGTCACAAAATAACGAAAACTAGATTTGGATGGAATAGGACAAGGACCCCATACATCAATATGCACCAAGTAAAAGGAAGACTCAACTCGTTTATTTAGTCTAGGAGAATAAGAAACCCTATGATGTTTAGCAAATTGACAAGCTTCACACTCTTAAGACAGATTCTTGTTTAAGAGTAGGACATAACTTTTGTAAAACTGTGATAGATGGATGACCAAAATGACAATGAAGTTGCAAAAGGGAAGATGAGCTTGTGCAAGCAATCGATCGAGATACTGTCTCAGAAGTTGAATCAAGAACATACAGGCCATTTACTGGACACCCTTACCAATAATTTGCTTTGTCCCAAGATCCTGAAAAAGACAATAATCGAAATAGAAAACAACACACAGTTGAAACTTTTGGTGAGTTCGCTGACAGATAATAGGTTAAAAGGGAATTGTGACAAACATAAAACAAAGGATAACGGGAGAGAATTTGTTGGGTTTGCTGTCCCATGCTCAATTACAGAAGCGGTAGATCCATTGGCTAAAGTAACACAAGGTAACTCACTAGTAGACTTGAAATAAGAGAGAATAATTATGTTGCCAATCATATGATCAGTAGCATTTGAGTCAATAACCCAACTACGAGATAAGGTGGAGAGACAGGCAGCAGGCAGCAAGGTTACTTGTATTAGTCAAAGCTGATGTCGCAGGGGATGGCTATTGTGAATCATGAGTGGCAGAATTTTGTTGATAGGCATTGGTTAAATGGGCATACTCATTCGTTGAAATCGTGATAGAAGGCGAGGATGACTGAGGAAGGGGTAGGATGCCATCCTGAGTAGCTACATTTGCAAATTTTCTGTTATTATTCTTACCTAAGTATTTGGGAGGTTTATCATGCAGTTTCCAACAATTCTTCTTGATATGTCCTTCCACTCCACAATAATTACAGGTGTGAGGGGTGCCATTGTTTTCAATAACAAAACCACTATTGTTTCCACCATTGCCACCGCGATTATTATTTGAAACATTGCTCATTAATGTCGTCGAGTCATTGGTCACCTTTTCAAAAGTCACATCTCCGTCTTTACAAACTCAAAGCAAACGGGCATATACTTCGGTAAAGGAAGGAAGCGTCTCACTAGTTAACAATTGTGTGCGTGCTATGTCATATTCAGAACTCAACCCTGCCAAGAAACACTGTATTACAAACTGCTCCTCTTGTTTTTGCATTTACTTTAAGTCAGCAACAATTTGAAACATGGGTCGCTTTTCTTCAAAGGCTTGTTTTATTTCAGTATATTACTGAAACAAGGAGCGACCTCTTTGTTCCGCTCGATAAATCTTTAACAATAATTTACGAACACGAGACAGATCTTGTTTGTAAGCATACAAAAATTCCAGATATTCCCATAGTTCTTTGACACTATCACAATGATTCACAACATCATGAACAGTTGGGTCTAGAGTATTTTGGATTTGATTAAATAATTTATAATCCTCCATTGAACATTTCTTCCGAGCAATGTCAATCTTAGGAGGCGGATTACTAGTTAAATGATCTTCCAAATCTACACTAGTCATAAATATGTGAATAGTCCTTTTTCATTGTGCAGAATTTTTCCTTCCAATCAATTTCCTATCATTAATTTTGGATGAACCCAACATAATTTTAATAATAGTCTTCTTATCACCACCTATATCACTGCTTTCAGCCATCTTCCAATTGACAATATTAAGCAGATAAAGGAGGAAGGAAATGACAAAAACAAAAAAGGATACCTCAGACTGTTGAGAACAGGAAGCTTCTCCACTACGTAAATAAGAAATATTCAGCAACAAAATAGAAATATCCTAGTAGCCACACCAACACAACAGAACGGAGCTACGAAAATCAGAAGCACTCAAAAACAGGGAGTTACGGCTGTCTACCACACCAACACAGACCAACAATACCCCAAAACTGGCCAGATATTTAGACAGTGACAGAGGAGGCGATGCCGGAGGAAGAAACCAGTTCGAAAGACGACGGCTCACATGCTGGTGCGTGGAAACGGCGTCTGGGATTGGGCAGTGTGTGCGAAAAAAATTCCCCAAAAAATGTATCACCAACATAGTCAGTATACTGACTTATGATAAGGCAGAAAATGAAAGACAAAAAACTAAGGAAGAGACTCAAAAACACAACGAGGCTTTGATACCATGAGAAGAATGAGAAGAATAAGCTTTCTGTATGCAACTTAGAGTAATACTACTGGTATTTATACAGGAATACATAGGTTTAAACTAGGAAAATAATCCCTATAGTCATGCTATGAGAAGAATAAGATTTCTGTATGCAACTTAGAATAATACTACTGGTATTTATACAGGAATACATAGGTTTAAACTAGGAAAATAATCCCTATAGTCATGCTAAAATCCCTATGACTATGTTATTTACATTAACGATATAATCTGCATAATTACATAATTGTTATATTCTGTAACAGAATGGAATACCGGTGATCAAAATTTCATCACTTTCAAGGCTTGCTATTCGAAATAAAAGATTTATTGGACCAAATAAGTCCATGGTAATAATTTGAATATTATATTAGTTGAAACATTTGGTTCGTTGTTTGGACTTTGGAAATTAGGTTGGATTTTGAATTACACAGGACTAATGATTGATTTTTGTTAGAAGATTTTCTGCTGATTACTTTGGTTGCAAATACAACCTGTGTTACATTTCGTGTTCTAGTAAGAGCTTTAGGGGTTTTGTAGCTTATTTTAAGTTTGCTCAAGATATAAAATAAGTAGAGTCTAGCTTAACATGTTTGAGTTGCATAGTTTGGGGATCATGAAGTGATTGATGTTGGAGATTTGTGTTCATGGAAGGATGTGGAGTGTAATATGGTGTTTTAAAAAAATACTTTCCAAGTTAACATTGACTATCACTACCTAGCTTGCATATTAATGATTGAAGCTGAGCAGTTATTGAATTGCACGGTTGAGGGTGATGAAGAATTATCGGTGTTGAAGATTTGTGGTTCATGGTAAAATATGGAGTTTAACATAGTGTCATTTTCTTGCTGTTCTCTTTTACTATTTGGCGTAAATAATGATTATCATGTCTCTTCTGAAAATTTTAAGTCACAAGATCTCTCTGTCTTTATTTGGGTAAGGCAAGTTTTATTGATCAAGAAGAGGGTTCTAAAGGTTCTTTTCCTAAACATTTCCTGGAGAGCTACTTGCAAGGAAAATTTGACAATTTCATAGGATTTATATCTTCCTAAAACCACTTTCAAAATGTAAAAGCAAAGGAAAAAAAAACCCATAGTGGTAACATACATAAAGTACTCAATCCAGAAGAAATTGAAGATTGCAATTAATGATAATGATAATTAACTGATACAATAACTTTGTATTAGTTAAAAGGAGCCTGTCATCGTGTTTGTGTTTATTGCCTTAATGACTAATATAATTGATTCACTTCTTTTTTTGTTTGTGTTGTAAATCCTGCATTGGAGAAGTGTTTTAGTTGAATGAGAAGTTGTTATTTTTCCTTTTCATTGTTGCAGCCACAGCTTCTTTTGGGTTTGAAGTTTTCAAGCTTAAAAATGAAGCAGAATCTGGTTGGGTAAATTTTTTAGGTCGACTCTTTTATTAACTGTAGTTCACATCCTTGTGCTAATGTTTTCTTTCCCGTATTCTCGGGTTGTGTGAGTTGAGAACTGTGAGTTCCTGCCACAAGTTTACTTATGGAAAATCATTTTTTGTGGAATGTCAATTTTTCATCTGTTATTCTCTTGCTATTTACCTTTGATAAATCACATGCATTGGCTTGCATGCAATGAAATATCGATAAATTTCTGAAAGAACCAATAGTAAAGAATCACAAATGGTTGAGGAATATGCACAAGCAGTTTGACTTTGACATGTAAAATGTACTCTTATTAGTGGAAATATGATATTCATTACTGCCATTTTCAATTACTCTGCAATTTCATAGGTATATACTTTTAGCTGTTTCTTTTAGTATATAATTTTGCACCTGAATATTCAGTTGATCCATGGTGGCTGAGAGCAGTTGGAATTATTTTGGCCTTACTATTTTATGATGTTCAACCCACTAATAGATTATATGAGTTGCTTGGTGCTTTGGGTTGCTGTTATCATGAGCTTGAATGTTTAAATTGTAATTTTATTGTGTCTTTCATGAGGCTACTTGGCGTACATATCTATGGTTGATTAAGACAAGGAAAATGGAAATAATATTTTTAGTTCTTGTATATGGGTCTGACAAAGTATTAGAGAGGGAAAACCTACTCTTGAAATGTAGAATAGAGCTACTAGGGCCATGGAAATCAGGAAATCCTTTTGGCTGTACATGTGGTACCACTCTGTGCATCTTCATATGGTACTAGTATCTTAACCTATTATAAAGTAAAAGAGATAGTAGCCGACTGTGAGAAGATTTTCATTCTTGCTGCTTAGAGAAGTTGGGTATTAGAGTGACAGAGTAGTAAGGATAGAAGAACTCTAGGGAATCAAATATAGAATCTGTTTGTGTGGCTTTGCAACACTTTCATTGTGTGTTTAGAACCTGTCTATGTTATGTTTTTCTTATCAACGCAATTTTCTATTTTCATGAGTTCTCTACTTCTTTGTACCATGCATTTTCAATTACTTGTGGCTTATGATTACATCTTTTTTCAGCTCATCTGTTGGAGGGGCTCAAGTGAATAAAACATTAGAAATTGAAGGTTTCGAAATTTATTGCAATGCAAGTGAAGGTCCTTTGGAATATACAAATTCTGGTGATGCAATGGACTATAAGTCCCAGGGCACTGCAAGATCTGATGGCAGTAAATTTGACCGTTTATTGCAGCCGTTTAATGCATCTTTGTCACTTGTGGTATGAGAAGTCAAAATGATACTCTTTCTTCAAAAGTCATCAAAGTCAGTAGAAATATCTTGTTTGAAGATGTTTGTCTTCGAGAGATATTTGTTGGCATGGATATAATATGTAATTCAGAGCGCATTGATGCTTTTGGTAGAAATGATGTGTTCTTGTCATGGGTTTCTGTTTTCATTTTACTTTTTCCTTCCTCTCCTTGATACTTACCTTAGAGTATGACCTTGATCCTTTTATTAATTCTGCTTTACATGCTTAGCTCTCTATATAGGTTGGGGATTGGGTCTACTTAAAAAAGATGTGGAAGTTGTTTCTAATGTGAGTTTGCTTTTGACACAACATTGGTTTAGTAGAGAAATCAATTTAAAAAAATTTAAGATGCATAACATTGTGGAGTCATGTATTATTGCTTCGGATTTCCTGGCAAATATATGGTGTTAACATATTGTATCTTTACTCATTAATGTGAATCTTGTTTGTTGCAAGCAATAGTATGTATCAGTTGGCTTATGGTCAATATCTTGTCTCTTCAATTATTTTTCTTATCAAACATGATGGACAAATATAATCTAGAAGTCAATGGATGTTGATTGCAGTTTTCCTATGGTGTATTTTTGATAAAACAACATGGTCTAAGATTATATGATTATTATTTACAAGGTTTAGATTGTGAAAATTTGACTTTCTTCT
>JAOQMS010000001.1:29332476-29348800 GCA_027563885.1 Erythroxylum longipes | reverse complement strand
AAGTAGTCGTTCATGGCAAACTATTGATGGTTGTTAACTAATTGTATCTGATATTACAAAAGGACAAGATAATCATCCTTGAATCATACAGAATATTAATCAATGGGCCTTAAAATGCACATGAACACCATATCAAATTAGTAAAGCTTTAATAAATGTAAACCAGGTGTTCTTTATTATTAAATAAGTTTTATTTCAACGGTTCTTTAATTAGTTTTAAGCGTCCCTAGTAATAAATAGTTCAGAATCCGCGTCTCTATTTAAATTCTTTTCAAAGGATTTCTAATGTATTACCTGAAAGGACTCCAGGAAGACCACGTTTCTCAGCTTCTTGTATTGGAGCTTGAAGAAGACCAGTAAGCCCCTGAAATCAACAAAAGCAATCGTTAAACTAAAAATGCCACATGTAATTTCTGCTTCTACACATTTAAATGTGAAAACAGAGCAACTGTTGGAGCTCTTGATGTGCAAATGAGGAAATGAAACTTGTTTGAAGATCCCGAGAAATACAGAAGATTAGTTGGAAAACTAAATTATCCAACAGTGACTCGTCCTGATATTGCATATCCTGTCAGCATTGTAAGTCAATTTATTTCGTCTCCAACTATTCATCACTGGGCTATCCTAGTTGGAAAACTAAATTATCTAACAGTGACTCGTCCTGATATTGCATATCCTGTCAGCATTGTAAGTCAATTTATGTCGTCTCCAACTATTCATCACTGGGCTATCCTAGTTGGAAAACTAAATTATCTAACAGTGACTCGTCCTGATATTGCATATCCTGTCAGCATTGTAAGTCAATTTATGTCGTCTCCAACTATTCATCACTGGGCTATCCTAGAGCAGATCCTATGTTACCTAAAGGGAGCTCTTGGTCTAGGGATATTATACAACAATCATGGGCACACTCGTATCGAATGTTTTTCGGATGCTGATTGGGCCAGTTCCAAAGTTGACAGAAAATCCACAATTGGATATTGCATGTTTGTTGGAGGGAATTTAGTCTCATGGAAAAGCAAGAAGCAAAATGTTGTGTCCAGATCAAGCGCAGAATCTAAATATTGAGCAATGGCACAAGCCATGAGTGAGATCATATGGCTATACCAACTTCTTTATGAAATCAACCTTAAAGTCTCAAACCCGGCCACACTTTGGTGTGATAATCAAGCTGCTCTACATATTGCATCGAATCCTGTATTTCATGAATGAACTAAACATATAGAGATTGATTGCCACTTTGTTCGAGAAAAGATCCAACAAAACCTAATCTCTACAGGATATGTCAAGACCAAAGAACAACTTGGCGATATTTTTACAAAAGCTTTGAATGGAGTTTGGGTCAACTATATTTGTAACAAGTTGGGCATGATGAATATCTATGCTCCAACTTGAGGGGGAGTGTTATAGATTACATCCTTAATTCTAGGGATTATGATTATATTGCATGATTCTAGGAATAATCCTAATTATGCATAGCTTGATTATATGGATTGTATTCTATATTAGGCTAACAACTTTCTGTATATAAAGGACTACTCTGTACATACTCAATACAATACAATAAAATTACTTCTTTCAGCTTACACATATGATGTCACCTTTATTGAAAGTCAATCATTCTTCTCCAATACCTCCCTTCAGCGGGAGACATCCCATGAAGAGACTTATTGGGACCCAAGCATATCACTCCCTATCTCACAAAATTCTGTCCAGATCTTACCACAAAACTCGCAAACACCTACCACTGAACCCAAAACTATCCAGTCCAATTCAGTGGGAGAACTAGTTCCTGAAAAGCCAATCTTGGTGTATTCTCGAAGGCCTAAAGCTTCTCAACAAGGCCAATCATTGGACCAAGAACTGGCTCCTAAAGAAACTGTGGCACGTGACTTGGATATGCCAGTTGCATTATGAAAGGGGATAAGATCATGTACCAAATATCCTATTTCAAATTATTTGACTCACTCAAAGTTGTCTTCAAAGTTTAAAGCTTTCACTACTAGGCTTGACAGTGTAAGAATTCCAAGAAATGTGCATGATGCATTCCAACAGCCTAAGTGGAAGGAAGCTGTACTTGAGGAAATGAAGGCCTTACTTGAAAATAAGACATGGGATATTGTAGATCTACCAGAGGGAATGGCTGTAGCAAGTAGGTGTTCACTATGAAGTATAGGGCAGATGGAGAGATCGAAAGGTACAAGGCTAGGTTAGTAGCTCAAGGTTTTACACAAACCTGTGGAATAGATTATGAGACATTTGCTCCCATTGTAAAGTTGAACATAATTAGAGTTCTTTTATCATTGGCTGCAAATTTAGATTGGAAACTCCATCAGCTTGACATTAAAAATGCCTTCTTAAATGGTACATTAGATGAGGAAATATATATAAGGATCCCACCAGTTTTTGAATCTAAAGAAGAACGAGGGAGAGTCTGTAAACCAACAAAAATCTTTATACAGCCTCAAACAGTCTCCACGAGCATGGTTTAAGAGGTTCAATGATACTCTTTGCAGATTTGGATACAAAGCATAGACAAGCTGATCACACCTTGTTTGTAATGGAAAGAAGTCCATCTTGATTGTGTACGTGGATGATATTATAATCACAGGCGATGATATTAGTGAGATCAATGATCTTAAAAAAAAATTGAGGCTGGAATTCACAGTAAAAGATCTCGAAGCCTTGAGACACTTTCTTGGAATGGAGATTGCCAGAAGTAAAGAAGCTATTTCTATATCTCAATGAAAATAAATTCTTGATTTATTAGAGGAAACAGGAAAAATGGGTTGCAAATCCATGGGAATTCCACCGGAAACAAACTGGAAATTCAAGAAAGATGAAGAAGATCCTCCTATTGACAAAGGCAGATACCAAAGGTTAGTAGGAAAACTTATCTATTGTCATTAACCATACCAAATATTGCTTACTCTGAGTATTGTCAACCAGTTGATGCACTCTCCAACTCAAAGACATTTAGAGGCAGCCAACCATATTTTGAGGTATCTCAAAGGCAGTCTAGGCAGAATGTTTTGGAAAAATGAGAAAAGGAGCATAGAATGTTTTACGGATGCAGATTGGGCTGGTTGTATTGAAGATAGTAGATCAACTTTTGGCTATTGTACTAAGCTGTGGGGGAACCTAGTGACATGGAGAAGCAAGAAGCAGTCCGTAGTGGCAAGAAGCAGTACAGAAGCAGAGTTTAGGGCAATTGCACAAGAAATTTGTTAAGTTATTTGGTTAGAGAGGTAGATGCAGGATCTACAAATCACCACTTCCTCTCTCACAAAAATCTTCAGCGATAGCAAATCAACCATTAGCATAGTGAAGAATCCATTTCAACATGATCAAACAAAACATGTTAGAATTGACCAGAGCTTCATCAAATGTGAAATAGAAGGAGGCATTGAATTCTGCTACGTTCCTATTCAAGCACAGGAAGCAAATATTTTCACAAAGATCATGCCTAAGCTTAGATTCGAGACAATTCTAAACAAGATGGGAATGATAAATATCGATTCCACAACTTGAGGGTGAGTGTTGGATAATTATTTATCTTTATTTTTAGATAAGCCTGTTAGCTTAGGAGATTATCTTCTAGGAGATAAGTTTATCTTCTAATAGATAAGATAAGTTTATCTTATAAGCAAATCTGATAGTTAGTAGCATTAAAATAGGAAATACTCTTGTATAAATTTCCTTGAATCAAAGGAATAAAGTTAAGTTTTTGACCCCTTTTCTAAAATCCTCTTGTTTCAGAAACTATAAACTCAATGGCAAGGCCCCAATAAATAACAAAAGTGTGAGTGGTAAAGGATAAGCTACCTCAAATAAAATGGGTAATTGATTTCGGGTTCATAGATCACATGGCATGTTCTTCAAAACTTTTCACTTCCTATACTCCTTGCTCTTATCAAAGGAAGATAATCATAGATGATGGGTCCATTATCATAGTTGTAGGCCAAAGGGACATTTAAATAAACAATTTACATTAAGACACGTTACATTAAGAGATGTTCATGTTCCTAAATTATTTGCAAACTTTATTTCTATTAAAAGCTGAACATTAATTCCAATCACCAAGTAGCAATTCTCCTTTAACATTGTGTGTTTTATGAAAAGGGCACAAAGAGGAAGATTGGATGTGCTAGTGAGAGGGAATAATTTTGGCTTTATCATCGTTGTTTACCTCACCCATCCTTTACTAGCCTTAAGTTAATATTTCCTTCATTATTCTAAGCGTTAGCTATTGAGTCCTTTTTGCATTGTAATGAGTATGAATTAGCAAAGCATACACCTGCTTTTTTCTATAAGCAATATAAGAAACCATCTTCTTTTCAACCTTATTAATAGTGATACTTGAGGGCCTTCTAGTAGTTTGTCCCATTCATTTATTGCACTCGAGTAACATGGAGTTATATCTTGAAAAATAATTTTGATGCCATACCACTTTTTCAAATTTTCATAACATAATCAAAACTCAATTTGATGGAAGTATTAAGTACTTTTGTTATGATAATTTCGAAGTCCATTTGTTGAAATCAAGAGAAATCAAGGAGAATTTCAGTCCCCCTAACTCACACCTAATTAGGAGACAGATTTGTCTCCCTACCTTATATTATGTTTCATTCCTAAATTAGATCATTGTACACTATACATGGATGTAAGTATTGTACAGAAGAAATATAAGAAAAAAAAACAAAAAGAAAGAAGAAAGTTACCGCGGACGTAGGTCACATTGACCGAACCACGTAAACCATCAGTGTTGATTTTTTCTATTTTCTCTCTAACCACATGGTATTTGAGCTGGCTTGATCACTATCTTCAATAGTTGATGCTACTAGTGACAACTTTGTTCCCTCTGAAGCTCTCAACGGCGAGAGGGAGGTGTCCTCTGTCGTAAGTCCAACAATTCCAGAATCCTCCTTCCACCTCTCGACGGAGAAACTAAATGGAAGAAATTACAGAGAGTGGGCTCAATCAATGCGGCTGGTGATTGATGGAATGGGAAAATTAGGCTATGTCACAGAAGAAACAAGGAAACCTATTGTCACTGACATGGTGGCACTGCAGCGATGGCAGTTTGAAAATTCGCTAGTAATCGCATGCTAGTAAACTCGATGGACAGCAATCAGAAAAGCCTACTTGTTCTTGCTGACGGTGCACAATGTTTGGGAAGCCGTGCGGGAGTTGGGAGACCTACTCAGATGTCGAAAATGCCTCTCAACTTTTTGAGATCAAGACTCGGTTGTGGGGGCTGGAACAAGGAGAAAGAGAAATGAATGATTGTTATATGGAAATGGTTAGACTTTGGCAAGAACTCGAGTTCTGACGAGGCATGGGAGTGTCCAAACGATAGTATATAATACAAGCAGAAGGTGGAAAATGAATGGGTATTTGAGTTTCTCGTAGGGCTGAACCGCGACCTTGACGAGGTGAGAGGTCAGATTCTGAGTCGCCGCTCGTCACTGTTAACAACGGAGGTGTTCATGGAGGTTTGTAGAGAAGAAAGCAGGCGACGGGTGATGCTGAAGTAGAAAGGAACGACTGAATTGGTATGGAATTCAATTCCAGGAACCTAAGATGCATGTATAGTGGTAGGTACAACAGAATCTAATTAAATATAGATCAGTTACCTATTTTAACATAAGATGCATGTGTAATCTTAGAATGCACATAAATTGGTTCACTGTAAGTAAATATATGCCACGCACCAAAAAATTGCACAAAAAACATACCTCCAAAACTTCATTTATCACACCTTTACTCTGTGAAGTGGCACCTTTCTGTTGTTTCCCAGATCTAACAACAGACTGGTCATCAAATGTAAATGCGACAATACCCTACAAGCAGAATACCTTGACATTAATGAATTTGAAATTCTGTTGTTATCGTAAGTCCATCATGGAAAAACTACCTTGTGTGCAGCTTTACTGAACTGGGTGGCCGCATCACTTACAGCAAAGACTGTGTTACTCACAAGGCTTGTAGTGCCTTGTGCCATGCCCATGATAAGTACAGCTGGACTCTGAAAAAAGATTTAGTTGATCTTTAGAAAAAGATATGAAAATAAGCTGTATTATTAATGAGATTACATCACCTGCAGAATGCCTCTTGCAGGAACAGACAAAAAATCTCTGATCCCAAGTCCTAAACTCCTAGCAAATCCCAAAGGATTGCCTATAACACCAGCGGAACCAAAAACCTACTTGTTGGACATAAACAGCACAAGGGAAAGAAAGTTCAAAATGATGAGATTATAGAAATTAAAAAAAAGCACTAATCTACCAACAGAGGAACTCATAAAATAAGTAACATAATCTTGATTAACATTTGTGAAATGACATTAAAAGGAATTTATCACTTCATTTAACCAATTATTTGATTCCACGCCCACTAGCATAGAGAATGACCCATGTAGCTGATCTAAACTTGCTTGGGATTGAAGCTCAGTTTAACTGAGAAAACAATTACCAGTCCAAGAAAATGAAAAATCATTAAAGAAAAGAAAAATGAAAGAACTACCTTGTACATCTCGTGAAGAAGTTGACGCATGAAATGCCTTGTGAGAATCCCTTGCATGGACTCCCAACTAGCCATCTGATGCGTTATTGTCAGTTGTTTAAGATGGATTCGAGCTCCCTCAACATCAGCAAGAGCTATAAGGCCTCTCTGTAATATCTACTGTTGTAAGTATGTAGTTGTAAGATGTAGAAACAAAGACCAAATTTTGGACAACAAAGAATTGCAAACTTGAAAACTAGGCAACAGCTATAGGTGGGATTTTATTAGAACTCGTACTTAAGACATAGGCAAGATTACATTAGAAGTCAAACTTTTTCATATACAACAGAATCCTTAGAAGATGTTCAGGCACCGCATAGCAGATAGGCAGCAGAAATAAGTGTTGAGATATACATTAGCTGTAAATAGATTAGAAGAATAAGTTTGAAATCTCTCGATTTAAGGGATTTAGTTAGATAGCCTATTTGATCTACTTTCCTATTTTATCTCTTGTAATTTCCTATATAATATTGTATACTATCCATTCAAAGAACATAATATACAAGTATTCTTTTCCAAATGCTATCAGAGCTCTAGCCTTGATCGTCGCATTCCTCCTTGTCTTTCATTTTTTGATTCTTGTTCAGACAACCTTAATTGCTGCGTTTTTCTTTCTTCATCATGTCAACTTCCCAAACTTTTGTTTCTAACCCTCCAGACGAATTCAGTACTAATCAGAATATTGGAGATTTGCAAAAATTTCAGGCTTCCTATAGGCTTAATAAGAACAACTACCTCAAATGGTCTCAATTTGTCCGCACATATCTCAAGGGCAAAGGGAAGCTTAGTCACCTTCTTGGAACAAGGGCAAAGGGAGGCTTAGTCACCTTCTTGGAACATGACCGACAAAGGATAACCCAATGTTGGAAGCATGGGATGAGGAAGATTCCATGATAATGTCCTGGCTATGGGATTCCATGGATCCCATGATTAATGACACATGCATAATTTTGGTCACTGCAAAGGACATTTGGGATTACATTCGTCGCACATATTTGAAGGCTCGTGATGTTGCTCAAGTGTACGAGATCAAGGTCAAAACTGTAGCTGCTAAGCAAGGAGACAAATCTGTCATTGAGTATGCAAACCTGCTACAAAATCTGTGGCAAGAACTTGACCATTACTGAGTTTTTGAGATGCAATGCCCTGAGGATGCTGACATCTTGAAGAATTTCATTGGAAAAGACCCTGTCAATGATTTTTTGGCCGAATTGAATCCTGAATTCAATCAGGTTAGAATCCAAATCCTTAGCAAAGAGGACACACCGTCTCTAAAAGAGACAATTTCATTGATTCGAGGAGAAGAAAGCTGAAGGAGTGTTATGCTTGAACAACAAACCATGGACGAGTCAGCCTTAGTAGCAAAAACAGATCATCAGGTGAAAGGAAGTAGTGATTTGTCCAAAAATCATAGTAGAGAAAACCAGGGGAAGGAGAATAATGACATCCTCTGGTGCACCTATTGCCAAAAACGGAGACACACAAAGGAAATTTGTTGGAAACTGCATGGTAAGCCACCAAGCTGAGAGTGGGGAAATCGTGGAGGACAGCAAAGGTCTCAAGCACATATGTTAGAAAAACCCAAAATTGAGGAAAATTCTGCTACAGGGGGGTTCAATAGTGAAGAAATTGAGAAGCTGAGAAGCTTGCTGGGGTCTATTGAAAAACCTTCTAAAACTTGCTCTTTGGCTATTTTAGGGAAACCTCTACTTCCTTTTTGCATGACTGCCTCAGAAACTTCTTATACTAACCATTGGATAATAGACCCCGGTGCTACATACCATATGACACCCATATCTCAACTCTTCCATACCTATACCCAATGCCCAAGTAACAGAAAGATTGTAGTGGCCAATGGCTATTTGGCTACCATTGCAGGGTTCGGAAATGTACATATCACACCTATCCTTTTTCTTAAAAATGTCCACCATACACCAAAACTATTGGCAACTTACCAATGATCTTAAATGTTATGCTACTTTCTTTCCTTGTTGTGTTTTCTAAGATCAGGTCTAGGGAAGGAGGATTGGACTTGCTAAGGAAAGAAGCAGTCTTTACCACCTTGAACTTCCTCAAAAAATAGAAGCAATTTGTCTCTGCCATTTCTCAATACCTCAAATAAAGATGCCATTTGGCTGTATCACCTGCGCCTAGGTCATCCATCTTTTAAAGTTTTAAAGGTCATGTTCCCTCATTTGTTCCAAGAATTAGATATTTCTAAATTTCATTGTGATGTTTGTGAATTAGCAAAACATACTCGGGTATCTTTTCCTATCAGCAATAAAAGAAGTTCTCATCCTTTTCATTTGATTCATAGTGATATATGGGGTCCCCCTACTATACTTAATTTTTCTGGGGCTCGTTGGTTTGTATCCTTAATTGATGATTGCACTTGGGTTACTTGGCTCTTTCTTCTTAAACAAAAATCTAATGTTAGCCTTGTTATTCCTAATTTTCACTCAATGATTCAAAACTAATTTAGGGTCAAAATAAAAAGCTTTCGAACAGACAATGCTAGAGACTACTTCAATCAAACTTTGTCATCCTTCTTTCAATCACAGGGCATTATACATGACTCATCGTGTGTTAACACATTTCAACAAAATGGGGTAGCTAAAAGGAAAAATGGGCACTTACTCAACACCACCCAAGCCCTACTCTTTCAAGGAAATGTCCCTAAATCTTATTGGGGAGAGGCAGTTCTTACTGCTAGATACGTGAAATAAACTTCCCCCACATGTGTTAGACAACAAAAGTCCCATCGAAATTCTTAATAATTTCTAAACATCACATGGCCTTACACTTAGGGTATTTGGGTACACTGCCTTTGTTCATGTCCATAGCCAACACAGAGAAAAACTAGACCCTCGAGCTATCAAATATGTTTTCCTCGGTTACTCACCTACTCAAAAGGGATACAGGTGTTACAATCCTTCATCTAGAAAATTTTATATCTCTATAGATGTCACTTTCATAGAAAATATACCTTTTTTCCCCAAGTCCTCTCTTCAGGGGGAGATTTCATTGATAGAAGATAACACTTATGAGTCGTTCGACCCACTTAAAAACACTTGAATATTTCCCAACAGTAATTGGTTCAGAAGGCTTGGTTGTTTCAACAACACGAGCTGCAGCAGAAGGAAGGTCAAGTGTTTTAAGTGGTTTGATGGACTCACAAGTGGATATTTTCTCGGTGTTAATGACTCCTAAAAATTATCTAATTAGATCAATTAGAATATTATGTATAGCTATTAGTTTCCTAAAATAGCTCCTTGTATTCCTATTTATTCTTGTACCTATGTATTGACTGTTAAGGGAATAATAATATACATCTGTTCAACTTATATTTCTGCATGGTATTAGAGCATACATGAATAGAACTAAACCCTAGCCTCTAACTACTTTCTCTAATCCTACCCATCTATGTCAAACATGTCCGACATCTCTGAATCCTCCAACCCGTCTGTTCAAACACCTCCACCTCATAATCCTACTTTAGATTCTCATTCCATTCATATCACTACTATAAGATTGAATGGAGAGAATTTTCTTCGTTGGTCCCAATCAGTTAGAATGTACATCCGTGGTAGAGTCGAGATAGTTGGTATTTGTTTAGTTATTCAAATAGTGACTGGCATTTTTTTAGCAATGCATCACACACCTCATTGGTTGCTCAGTTATATGCATGCTAATTGGGCAAGTATGGTTGATTATATCATTAAGTATTGATTTATGAAGGTGCGAAGAACTTTTCATGAATCGATTGATTTCTGCTGTTTCTGTTATTACTTCTGGTTTAGCTGTTGGGCTTGCTTCTATTGGACCTGAGGTTGGTCAAGGTACCGCTGCAAGCCAAGCCGTAGAAGGCATCGCGAGACAACCCAAGGCGGAGGGAAAAAAATGAGGTACTTTATTGCTTAGTCTGGCTTTTATGGAAGCTTTAACAAATAAAGGTCAAACCTTGCTGAAGCACTAGAAAAATGTTGACCACAATTTCTAGCGCTTTTCAAAAACCATTTACTTGCAATGCCTCCAGTGGACAGGTAAAACAGTACAAAAAGCCTTGATTTCATTTCTAGAGGATATGCGGGGCGAGCTGGAGTGTGAACTCCCGGAAAGTCTAATCGAAGTGGACCCACACGAAAACGAAATTCTTTTAGCAACTTGTCTTAATCTTAAGGTCTCCTTGCCAACCAGTGACAATAGAGGAGCCAACCTACCTGCTATGCCAGGGCTGCTTTTTGTTTCTTGGGGCTTCTTTGGTGACTGTGAAGTCACCGGATGAATTGCCGAGTAGATAGATCAGATCCGAACATGGCTGTTGCTTCGCGACGAGGCAAGATTGGCTGATTGGTGACAAGAAGGAACCAAAGCTGATAATCCTACACACAGCATATGGGATGCTGAACACTTTATGGTTATGACATGGATGGTGAATTCTATGAAAGAGGATATCAGCTCCAACTACATGTGTTACCACACAATTAAGGAGCTACGGGATAATGTGAATCAGATGTATTCTAATTTGGGAAACCAGTCCCAAGTGTACAGATTGACTCTAAAATTGGGCAAGATCCACCTAGGTGAGGATAGTGTTACTAAGTACTTTAATTCTCTGAAACGTTTGTGGCAAAACTTAGATTTGTTTAATGACTATGAATGGAAATCCCCTAATGATTGTAACCATTATCGAAAAACAGTAGAGATTAACCGAATTTTCAAGTTCTTAATTGGTCTTAATGTTAAGTTTGATGAGGTTAGATGCAGGATTATTGGGAGACAACCACTCCCATCCATTGGGGAAGTCCTTCTAGAAGTTCGATGTGAAGAGAGTAGACGGCTTGTGATGCATGGCAAACGAAATCCTACACCTACTATTGAAAACTCAACCTTGGTTGCTAGGAATGCTGCTGGCCATGCTAAGAAGATTGAGGAGAAGTCACGGGAAATAAAGGCACGAGTTTGGTGTGACTACTGCAATAAAGCTCGACATACCCGTGAAACATGTTGGAAACTCCATGAAAAACCTGCAAATTTGAAGGGATTTCACGAAGGAAAATTTAATAGAACACCATCAGTCCATAGGGTAGATTCTGGACAGTTCACTCAAGAGTAGATTAACCACATCCTGAAACTACTGAAACCCAAATTTGAGTCCTCAAGTGCTCCCAATGCATCTGTTGCGTAAACAAGTAGAGATTTTAATGCCTTGTCATATTCCTTTCCTTACAATTCTTCTCCTTGGATCATTAATTCAAGAGCATCTGACCATATGACTAGTTCTTTTGATTTATTTCATACTTATAACTCTAGTTTTGGCCATGAAAAAATTTGTATAGCAGAAGGGTCATTTTATGCTATAATTGGAAAAGGTTTGATCACTCTTTATCTTCTAATATCCACATTAAATCTGTCCTTTATGTTCCTAAACTAGCTTGTAATATGCTATTTGTGAGCAAACTAGCCCGTGACTCTAATTGTACCATTACGTTTTTTGATTCGTATTGTATTTTCCAGGAACAGACTTCAAAGAGGATGATTGGCAGTGCTAAGTTGATAGATGGTCTCTACTACTTCGTTGATAACCACTTGAAGAATAAAGAAGCTCATGGCTTAAGTAGTATTTGTTCTACCCCTGGAAAAAAAAAAAAGACTATTACCTCATAACAAGAACAAATTTTACCTTGGCATAACAAATTAAGACATCCTAGTTTCTTATATCTCAAAAGAGTATTACCTCATTTGTTTAAAATTGTGGATTGTTCAAAATTTTATTGTGAGCATTGCATTTTATCCAAAAGTCATAAGACTATTTACCCTACAAAACCATATCAACCCTCTAAACCGTTTTACTTAATTCATAGTGATGTTTGGGGTCCATCCCGTATTAAAACCCTTTCTGGAAAAAAATGGTTTGTAACTTTTATCAATGATCATACTTGATTATGTTGGGTCTATTTGATGTGTGAAAAATCTGAAGTTGCTCAAATCTTTCAGAACTTTTATACCATGATTGGAACTTATTAAATTTGCAATGGGCCTATGGGCCCACACGAGAAGGAAAGTTAAACCACACACAAGCCCAAGTGAGGTTCCATCCTATAACTAATTGGCAATAGGTGGAGTAGCCCACTAGGCTTATATGTTAAGTCTTATTTTCCCTCTTTCTCCGATGTGGGACACTCACATGTGGGTATTCTTAACACTCCCCCTCACATGTAAGTCTCTTTTTTACTTGGGCAATCTGGGGAGGTACATAGACAGGGCTAAACTTCTGATTGAGATCAAATAAGCCCCCTCCTAGGGCAGACAATACTGTTGGGTCACTTGCTCCAGCAGACTTCAATTCTTTCTCCAATTGCTTAAATAATAGACCCCCTTCTGGGGCAAGTAGTAGGCCAAGATCTTCTTTGGCTCTAATACCATGTTAAATTTACAATGGGCCTACGGGCTCACACGAGAAGGAAAGTTAGACCACACACAAGCTCAAGTGAGGTTCCATCCTAAAACTAATTGGCAATAAGTGGAGTAGCCTACTAGGCTTATATGTTAGTCTCATTTCCCTTCTTTCTCCAATGTGAGACACTCACATGTGAGTATTCTTAACAAAACTCAATTTCACGGACACATTGGTATACTTCACTCTGACAATGGTACCGAGTATTTTAATGAAGTCCTTGGAAAATTTCTAAGCTTAAAGGCATTGTTCACCAATCTACTTATGTTAACACCCTTCAACAAAATGGCAGTGTCAAGAAGAAAAATAAACATTTACCGAAAGTATCTCAGGACATTATGTTTGCTATAAATGTGCCAAAATACCTTTGTGGTGAGGCTGTGTTGACTGCATCATACTTAATCAATTGAATTCCCAACCGTGTTTTGCATTATGCTACACCCCTAAATGTGTTTAAACAAAGTTTTCCTGAAAATCAACATTCCACTCTTCCCCTTACCGTTTTTGGGCGTGCTATGTATGATCATACCCCGACTAGGGGAAACTCCAAACTAGATCCTAGAGCTAAAAAATGTGTATTTATTAGGGTATGCTTCTAGTTAATAGGGTTTAAGTGCTACAACCCTTTCACACAAAATTGTTGTATCCATGGATGTCACATTCCTAGAACATAATTTTTTTTTTATTCAATGGTATAACTCTAATGAAGCAAAAAAGTTTTTGGATTTTACTATTACTCCCAACCCCCTACCCACAGTCATTATTGATCACAATATAATGTCTGATAATGAAGGCAAAGAAACTACTCACAATATAATCTCTGATAATGAAGGTAAAGCAACTACTCCTTATATCTCCATGCCAGGAAATCCTAGTTCAACCACAGGGGGAGAAATACTACTGTCCGTTCCTAAGGAACGGATTACTAAGCTTCATGTTTATTCTAAGAGAGACTCAATTAAGAAGTAGAGAATAACCTACCTCAACACTGCACAGCCTCTCAAACTCCTAGAAGAATGAACTTGGGAACAACTCTAATTCAGGTAACCCATCTGCTACTTTACCCCTTGTTGTGCCTAATAATGATCAATCTATACCTACTGACCCATAAGTTACCAGTGATGTTTCTATTGATTTCTTTGTTGATAATTGCCTATCCATAGCAATTAGGAAAGGAAAACGGGCTTGTACCTACCATCCCATATCAAAATACCTATCTTATGGAAAACTATCACATAAACACAACTCCTTTACCTCTAAAATCACTAACCTGTTTGTACCAAGGAACATTCATGAAGCACTTTAAGATCCAGATTGGAGATCAGCTGTTATGGTCGAGGTAAATGCACTTGAGAATAATGGAACTTGGGAACTTGTTAATTTCCCTAGAGATAAAAAGCTGGTAGGTGCAAGTGGCTATTCAATGTTAAATTCAAAGTTGATGGCAGTGTGGAAAGGTTGAAGGTAAGGCTGGTTGCTAAAGGGTTCACTAAAACCTATGGTATTGACTACCAAGAGACATTTGCTTCTATTGCAAAGGTAAATACTATTCGGGTGTTGTTATCCTTGTCTGTAAATTTTGGGTAGACTTTACGTCAACTAGATGTAAAAAATGCATTTCTTAATGGAGACTTAGAAGAAGTTTTATGAGCCTACCTATGGGAGGAATAAGGTGTGCAAGCTAAAGAAGTCATTATATGGCCTAAAACAGTCCCCTAGAGCATGGTTTGATAGATTGGTAGGGCCGTGAAGAGTTATGGCTACTGTTAGAGTCAAGTCGATCATACATTGTTCTACAAGCGGTCCAAGGAAGGTAAACTATCTAGCCTTATTGTTTACGTGGATGATATCATTCTAACTGGAGATGATGTATCCAAAATAGTAGAGTTGAAGAAGAGATTAGCCAAAGAATTTGAAATTAAAGACCTTGGACCCCTCAAATACTTCCTCAGGATGGAGTTTGCTAAATCAAAAGAAGTTAAATATATACTAGATTTGTTGAATGAGACCGGATTACTAGCCTGCAAGGCAACTGATACAGCTGTTTAAGTAATTGTGAATCTTAGCCCAACTTAACCTGAATTATTTCTGTAAATCAGTAACTGATTCCAATCAATCACCTAAGAATCAGTAACTAATCATAAAATTTAATTCCTAAATATTCTCCTTTCCAACAGGGATTTAGTTAGATAGTCTATCTAATCTAGTTTCCTATTTGATCTCTTGTAATTTCCTATATAATACTGTATACTATCTATTCAAAGAACAGAATATACAAGTATTCTTTTCCACAATAAGCATGCCATATAATTATCCATCTTCACCGGAAAGACTTAATAAGCCTAACTAGAAGTTTTGGAGAACTACACTGCTGATATCATTGGGGTACTAAATGGTAAACCATACTGTGTTGGAGACCGGTTTATCATCATTCTTGCAGAAACTACTTACGTGAATAAGAGATTCTCCTGATGTAAGAATTCCATTTCTTAGGATCCATGGAGCGCTAGAAAAGCTGCAACAAAAGGTGCATAAAATATTATCAACATACAAAGTAGACAATGGATGAAAGTTAGTCTGATTATTGAATATTGATTTACCTTAAAGTGAAATTGATAGGTGCAAGATCAAAAAATTCTACATATATTTTCTTCTGCCTTCTGGTTGAAAGGTAAATTTGCTGCCAAGGAGCTCCTATAGGAAGTACTGGAGGAAGGGAAGGAATGCTTCTCCTACTCTTATCAAGAACAGGAAAATTAAGTCCATACAGTTGATCTTCTTTTGCTTCGACAAGGTCATAAGCTTGAGCAAGCATAACACCCAGATTGTATGTAAGATGATTTGAATCTGAATATCGCAAGGCTTTGCTCTGAGACCTTGAAGAGGCTGCCTTAATGAAATCGAGCAACCCTAATATGAGCTCTTGATCAAGTTCAAGACAAAAATCTGCAACTCTGCAAATATATAAGCATATCATAAAGTATCCAAAAGAAGAAACAAACTATTCAAACATTTCCAAAGAAGGGATGGACACCTAAGTCTTATATTGTTGAATGAAAACAATAGATAATCTTTCCTCCTCCATGTTGCCAAAGATAGATAAACAGCTGGTTCACAAGACCTTTCAGAAGAAATTCGTAGTACTCCCTCACTTTTAGATTTTGAACCGTCATCCTTAGCTCTCTGGACAGCTGCACTACTTTTATATTCTTGATTAAAGGACATTGTAACAGGATATGGTGTTGCAGGCAACTGGTTATCTATTTGCAATGAAGAGATTTGAAAGCAAAGTTTTTGCTGATC
>JAOQMS010000001.1:29282854-29300168 GCA_027563885.1 Erythroxylum longipes | reverse complement strand
CTGTGTCAAACATCTCACCAACAAAATCTGTTCTAACTCAACCTGAACAAGACCAAAGTGAAAAAACAAAAGATAGGCCAAGTCTTGTCCCAACATAAAATAATGATTCCTTTGAAGGAGATGAAAGAAAGAAAAAATTCGGATTGGTTTACACCCGGAAAAACTTGACTCAGGAAAAAATGTCCGAAAATTCCCAGCAAGGCCAAGATTCCAGCTCGGGGCAGGACCGAAACTCCTTGAGTATGCCTCTTTTAGTTCAAATAGGTAATACTCCCTACTTACATTCTATTTATGAAGAAACACCCATTGCAGATCTTTATATTCCTATTGCTCTTCAGAAAGGGGTTAGGTCGTGTACTAAACACCCAATATCAAAATTTGTGTCTTACAAAAACCTGTCCCCTGCTTTCTCCTCCTTCACTAATCAAATGTCACTTGTAGAGATTCCAAAAAATGTTCAAGATGCTTTACAGGTTCCTAAAAGGAAGGAAGCAATTCTAGAAGAGATGAGAGCTCTTGAAAAAAAATAGAACATGGGAAGAAGTGGATTTGCCAAAGGACAAGAGGACTGTACGATGTAAATGGGTATTTACAGTAAAATACAACTCGGATGGATCCCTAGAGAGATATAAAGCCCGGCTAGTTGCTAAAGGCTTCACCCAGACGTACGGAATCGACTACATGGAGACCTTTGCTCCAGTAGCAAAACTTAACATTGTAAGAGTGCTTCTTTCATTGGCTGCCAGTCTAGATTGGCCTTTACAACAATTAGATGTCAAGAATGCATTCTTGAACGGAGACTTGGAAGAAGAAGTTTACATGGATGCTCCACCAGGCTTTGAAGAAAAATTTAACTCGAAAGTATGCAGATTAGTTAAGTCCCTTTATGGTTTGAAGCAATCACCCCGGGCTTGGTTTGAGAAGTTTACTTGTTCGGTGAAAAGGCAAGGTTATACACAATCTCAAACAGATCACACAATGTTCTTTAGGCACTCATCAAGTGGAAGGATCACAGTCTTAACAGTCTATGTCGATGACATTGTTAGCAGAGATGCATCACTTAAAGAAGAATTTGGCTACTGAATTTGAAATCAAAGATTTAGGTTCTCTCAAATATTTCCTAGGAATGGAAGTAGCAAGATCAAAAAGGGGAATTGTTGTTAGCCAAAGAAAGTATGTACTAGATTTGTTGAAAGAGACAGGAATGACTGGATGTAAACCAGTAGATACACCAGTGGATCCAAATGTGAAACTGGGATATGCAAAGGAGGATGCCTAGTGGATACAACAAGATATCAGAAGCTAGTAGGTAAGTTAATTTATTTATCTCACACTCGGCCACACATAGCCTTCGCAGTCAGCCTTGTGAGTCAACTTATGCACTCACCTACAAAGGAACACCTTGATGCTACCTATTGTATTCTACGGTATCTGAAGAAATCTCCAGGAAAAGGCCTCTATTTTAGAAATAATCAATTCAGGATCGAAATCTGCACTGATGTAGATTGGGCTGGGTCTTCTACTGATCAGAGATCAACAACGGGATACTGTTCCTACGTGTGGGGTAATTTGATAACTTGGAGGAGTAAAAAGCAGAGTGTAGTAGCAAGAAGTAGTGCTAAGGCTGAATATAGAGCAATGGCTAATGGTGTTTGTGAACTACTATGGCTGCAGTGGATATTAAAGAGTTAAAGTTGTCTTTTGAGACTCCTATGAAGTTATACTACGATAACAAAGCCGCAATCAATATAGCAAATAACCTGGTGCAACATGATCGAACTAAACACGTTGACCGACATTTTATCAAAGAGAAACTAGGAGGAGGATTAATCTGTATACCATTTGTTCCAACAAAACAACAAAAAACAGATGTCCTCACAAAGGGACTGAGCAACCCATCATTTGACTTCCTTATTAGCAAGTTGGGTTTACATGATATCTATGCACCAACTTGAGGGGGAGTGTTAGAAACTGAAAGATTTAGTTTGACTTCATTTCCTAATTTCTAGTTGTTTCTATAAAGGATCCGAATCCCTAAATTAGGGGTTAAGGATCCTTAGAAATAAAGTAGCATATATTTTAGTTACTATATTTAGATTATTTCTGTTTGTATTAGGGTACAAAGTACCCTATAAATTCAATGTATTCTATCATAGATAAATAAGAGTGGAAGAAAAGTTTCTCCCTCAAAAACCTACATATATTTCTCAACCATTTGTGATTCTTTACTATTGGTTCTTTGGGAAATTTATCAATTTTCCATTGCATGCAAGCCAATGCATGTGATTTATCAAAGGTAAATAGCAAGAGAATAATAGATGAAAAATTGACATTCCACAAAAAATGATTTTCCATAAGTAAACTTATGGCAGGTAGTCAGAGTGCTCAACTCACAAAACCAGAGAACAAGGGAAAGAAAACATTAGCACAAGAATGTGAACTATAGTTAATAAAAGAGTTGACCTAAAAAATTTACCCAACCAGATTCTGCTTCATTGTTAAGCTTGAAAACTTCAAACCCAAAAGATGTGGCTGCAACAATGAAAAGGAAAAATAACTACTTCTCATTCAACTAGACCACTTCTCAAATGCAGGATTAACAACACAAACAAAAAAAGAAGTGAACCAATTATATCAGTCGTTAAGGCAATAAACACAAACAAGATGCCAGGCTCCTTTTACTTCATACAAAGTTATTGTATCAGTTAATTATCATTATCATTAATTGCAATCTTCAATTTCTTCTGGATTGAGTACTTTATGTATGTTACCACTATGGGTTTTTTGCTTTGCTTTTACATTTTGAAGGTGGTTTTAGGACGATATAAATCCTATGAAATTGTAAAATTTTCCTTGGAAGTGGCTCTCTAGGAAATGTTTTGCAAAAGAACCTTTAGAACCCTCTTCTTGATCAACAAAACTTGCCTTACCTAAATGAAGACAAAGAGATCTAGTGACTTAAAAATTTTCAGAAGAGACATGAGAACCATTATTTACGCCAAATAGTAAAGGAGAACAGCAAGAAAACGACATTATGTTAGACTCCATATTGTACCATGAACCACAAATCTTCAACACTGACAATTCTTCCATCACCCTCAACCGTGCAATTCAATAACTACTCAGCTTCAATCATTAACATGCATGCTAGGTAGTGATAGTCAATGTTAACTTGGAATGTATTTTTAAAAAGCACCATATTACACTCCACATCCTTCCATGAACACAAATCTCCAACATCAATCACTTCATGATCCCCAAACTATGCAACTCAAACATGTTAAGGTGGAGTTTGCTTATTTTATATCTTGAGCAAACTTAAAATAAGCTACAAAACGCCAAAAGCTCTTAATAGAACATGAAATGTAACATAGGTTGTATTTGCAACCAAAGTAATCAGCAGAAAACTTTTAACAAAAATCAATCATTAGTCTTGTGTAATTCAAAATCCAACCTAATTTCCAAAGTCCAAACAACAAACCAAATGTTTCAACTAATATAATATTCCAATTATTACTATGTACTTATTTGGTCCAACAAATCTTTTGGTTTGAATAGCAAGCCTTGAAAGTGATGAAATTTTGGTCACTAGTATTCCATTCTGTTACTGAATATAGTAGTTACGTAATTATAAGGATTATATAGTTGATGTAAATAACATATTCATAGGGATTTTAGCATGATTATAGGGATTATTTTTCTAGTTTAAACCTATGTATTCCTGTATAAATATATGTGGTATTATTCTAAGTTGAATATAGAAAACTTATTCTTCTCATGGTATCCGAGCCTAGTCGTGTTTCTGGGTCTCTTCCTTAGTTTTTGTCTTTCGTTTTTTGCCCACAAGGCAGTTCTTGAGTGCATGACCCACACACGCTGCCCAATTCCAAATGTCGTTTCCACGCACTGGCACTTGAGGGCATGTGAGCCGTCATCTTCAGAACCAGTTTCTTCCTCCGGCATCGCCTCCTCTGTCCCTTTCTGAATATCCGGGCAATTTCAGGGTATTGTTGGTCTGGTGTGGTAGACAGTCGTAGCTCCCAGACCGTAGCTTCCTGTTTTTGAGTGCTTCTGATTTTCATAGCTCCCTTCTGTTGTGTTAGTGTGGCTACTAGGATATTTCTGTTGTGTTGCTGAATATTTCTTATTTACCTAGTGGTATTTACGTAGTGGAGAAGCTTCCTGTTCTAAACAGTCTGAGGTATCCTTTTTTGTTTCCGTTGTTTCTTTCCTCCTTTAGCTGCGTAATATTGTGAATTGGAAAATGGCTGAGAGTAGTGATATGGGTGGGGATAAGAAAACTATTACTTAAATTACGTTACGTTCATCCAAAATTACTAATAGGAAATTGATTGGAAGGAAAAATTATGCACAATAGAAAAGGACTATTCGCAGATTTGTGACTAGTGTAGATTTGGAAAATCATTTAACTAGTAATCCGCCTCCTAAGATTGATGTTGTTGCTCGGAAGAAATGCTTAATGGAGGATTATAAATTATTTAATCAAATCCAAAATACTCTAAACCCAACTGTTGATGATTTTCTGAATCACTGTGATAGTGTCAAAGAAGTACGGGAATATCTAGAATTTTTGTACGCTTGCAAACAAGACCTGTCTCGTATTCATGAATTATTGTTAAAGATTTATCGAGCGAAACAAAGAGTTCGCTCCCTATTTCAGTACTATACTGAAGTAAAACAGGCATTTGAAGAAAAGCGAGCCATGTTTCCAATTGTTGTTGACATAAACCAAATGCAAGAACAAGAGGAGCAGATTGTGGTACAGTGTTTCTTAGTAGGGTTGAGTTTCGAATATAACGTGGCATGCATACAATTGTTAACTAGTGAGACGCTTCCTTCCTTTACGGAAGTATATGCCCGTTTGCTTCGAGTTTGTAAAGACGAAGATGTGACTTTTGATACGGTGACCAATGACTCAACGACATTAAGGAGCAATGTTTCAAATAATAATCGCGGTGGCAATGGTGGAAACAATAGTGGTTCTGTTACTGAAAACAATGGCACCCCTCGCACCTGAAATTATTGTGGAGTCGAAGGACATATCAAGAAGAATTGTTGGAAACTGCACTGTAAGCCTCCCAAATACTCGAGTAAGAACAATGACAGAAAAATTGCAAATGTGGCTACTCAGGATGGCATCCTACCCCTTCCTCAGTCATCCTCGCCTTCTATCACGATTTCAGCGGATGAGTATGCCCGTTTAACCAATGCCTATCAACAAATTTCAGCCACTCATGATTCACAACAACCATCCCTTGCAACATCAGCTTTGGCTAATACAAGTAACCCTGCTGCCTGTCTCTCCACCTCATCTCGTAGTTAGGTTATTGACTCAGGTTCTACTGATCATATGACTGGCAACACCGGTATTCTCTCTTATTTAAAGTCTACTACTGATTTACCTTGTGTTACTTTAGCCAATGGATCTCCCGCTTCTATAATTGGGCGTGGGACAGCAAACCCAACAAATTCTCTCCCATTATCCTCTGTTTTATGTTTATCACAATTCCCTTTTAACTTATTATCTGTCAGCCAATTCACCAAAAGTTTCAACTATTTTCTATTCCAATTATTATCTTTTTCAGGATCTTGGGACGAAGCAGATTATTTGTAAGGGGCATCTAGTGAATGGCCTATATATTCTTGATTCAACTTTTGAGACAGTACCTCGATTGATTGCTTGCACAAGCTCATCTTCCCTTTTGGAACTTCATGGTCATTTTGGTCATCCATCTATCACAGTTTTACAAAAGTGATGTCCTAGTCTTAAACAAGAATCTGTCTTAGAGTGTGAAGCTTGTCAATTTGCTAAACATGATAGGGTTTCTTATTCTCCTAGACTAAATAAACGAGTTGAGTCTTCCTTTTACTTGGTGCATACTGATGTATGTGGTCCTTGTCCTATTCCATCCAAATCTGGTTTTTGTTATTTTGTGACATTTACTGACGATTATTCTCGAGTTACTTGGCTTTATCCTATGAAATCTCGATTAGAATTGTTTACTATATTTTGTGCCTTTCATGCTGAAATTAAGACTCAATTCAACAAATCTATATGCATTTTAAGAAGTGATAATGCTAAAGAATATGTTTCCCATACTTTTCAATCTTCTCCCTCTCATTATGGTATTATTCATCAGTCATCATGTATTGTGACCCCTCAACAAAATGGTGTAGTAAAGCGAAAGAACCGTCACTTGTTAGAAGTTGCCCGAGCACTAATGTTCCATATGCATGTCTTAAAAGTTTTCTAGGCCGATGCAATCTCTACTGCTTGTTTCCTAATCAACCAAATGCCTTCTTCTATTCTTGATGATCAGATTCCATATTCCCTTCTCTTTCCCTCATATACATTGTTCCCTCTTGCTCCTCAAATTTTTGGGTGTACTTGCTTTGTTCAAGATATGCAACCTCAGGTCTCGAAATTGGATTCCAAATCGCTCAAGTGTTCTTTCTAGGATATTCTCGTGCTCAAAAAGAATATCATTGTTATTCTCCTTCGTTGAGTCGTTACTTGGTCTCTGCTAATGTTACCTTTTTCAAGAATACCCCCTTCTTTGGTTCTTCTGTGCCTTCTTTGCACTCTAGAGATTCAGGGGACAATTTTCTTATTTATACAGTCGCAAACAGGTAGGTTCTCCTCCCTCTCGACCTGTTATTCGTCAAGTTTATTCTCGACGTGTGTAGCAGTCTATGGAGGCACCTCCCATCAGCCAGGACATGGACCCGACCCATTCTGCTTCGTCTCCAGATTCCTCACCACTACCTGATGCTAGCCTTTATCTTCCTATTGCTCTTCGTAAAGGTAAACGCACATGCACTTACTCTGTTTCTTCTTTTGTATCTTATCATGCTCTATCTCCCTCCTCCAAGTCTTTTGTAGCCTCCTTAGACTCTGTTGTTGTTGTCCCAATGTCCCTTGCTGAAGCAATGGCTCATAATGGTTGCCCAGCTACAATGGAGGAAGAACTGATGGCCTTAGAGCAGAATCATACTTGGGATGTTGTGTCTCTTCCTTTAGAGAAATAGGCCATTGGTTATAAGTGGGTGTTCACTATTAAAATGAATCCTGATGGTTCTGTTGCTCGATTAAAAGCTTGGTTGGTTGCTAAAAGATAAGCTAAGACATATGGGGTGGATTATTCTAAGACTTTTTCTCTAGTTGCAAAACTTTTTACGTCCGCCTGTTTATCTCCTTAGCAGCCACTTACAATTGGGCACTCCACCAACTTGATATGAAGAATGCTTTCTTACATAGGGATTTATCTAAAAAGGTTTACATGGAGCAACCACCTGGATTTGTTACTAAGGGGGAGTCAAGGAAAGTGTGCAAATTATGAAAGTCTCTGTATGGCTTGAAGCAATCTCCTTGTGCCTAGTTTGGAAGATTCAGTACTGTAATGATTGTGTTTGGGTTGCAAAGAAGTGCATATGATCACTCAGTGTTCTTTGCATCATCTAGTTCTGAGTGCATTTTATTGGTTGTATATGTGGATGATATAGTGATCACTGGAAGTGATGAAGCGGGGATCACAAGGTTGAAAGCATTCCTTGGAACTCATTTTCAGACAAAGGATTTACAACCATTGAAATACTTCTTAGGAATTGAAGTTTCTGGCAATCATAAAGGGATCTATCTATCTCAATGAAAATATTGTCTGGATTTATTAAATGATGTTGGTTTTATTGAGCCAAAGACATGTGATGTGCCAATGTTACCAAATGTGAAGTTAAAAGTTGAAGATGGAGACTTGCTTGAGAATCCTGAAAAATATAGGAAATTTGTGGGAAAATTGAACTATCTTACTATCACTCGTCCTGATATTACCTTTCCAGGACGTGTTGTAAGTCAGTTCATGTCATCTCCTAGAACCTCACATTGGGGTGTTGTTATTCATATTTTGAGATATCTAAAAGTTGCGCCAAGACGTGGCATCTTATATCGAAATTATGGTCACCACACTATAGAAGGATTCACAGATGCTAACTATGCAGATCTTTCAAACAGGCGCTTTACCATAGGTTACTTTGTTTTCGTTGGAGGCAATCTTGTTTCTTGGAAGAGTAAGAAACAAGAGTGTTGTATCCAATCAAGTGCAAAATCCGAATATAGAGCTATGGCGCAGACTTTCTGTGAACTCATATGGTTACGTCATTTACTTGGTGAGATTGGGTTTGTTCAATCTAAACCAATGAACTTATGGTGTGACAATGAAGCAGCCATCTATATTTGCAAATAATCTTGTGTTTCATGAGAGAACCAAGCATATAGAAGTCGATTGTCATTTTACCCGGGAAAAGCTAGAAGATGGATCAATCTCAACTCAACATGTCAGAATAGGGAGCCAATTAGCTGATGTGTTCACCAAAGCATTACCGGAGAATTGGGTTAATTATATTTGTAACAAGCTGGGCATGATCAATATCTATGCTCCAGCTTGAGGGGGACTGTTACAAAATATAGCAATTACATAATTATAGGGATTATATAGTTAATGTAAATATCAATCATAGGGATTTTAGCATGATTATAGGGATTATTTCCTAGTTTAAACCTATGTATTCCTGTATAAATACCTGTAGTATTATTCTAAGTTGAATACAGAAAACTTATTCTTCTCATTCTTCTCACATTCCATCATTGTGAATATGAGAAGTAATCAAGAAAAAAAGAAATGCAAAATGGAATAGTCCAGCAGTGACAAATTTCTACCATAAAATTATAAAACAGGTAAGATGAACAAAGGAAATTGAGCTTACCGAATCAAACTGCACTTCGCTATATTGCACATGCAAATTTTTTATAGACACCAGGATAATGTCAAAGGCCTAAAAGCAATAACAAATCACAAAATTTATCATAATGATACCAAAAAAATTCAACAATAGATTTCTCTAATAACCAAACAATACAACGAAATCTACTAGTACTTTAGCAAAGAACAAATACTAAATCAGAAGAGAATAAGTGAAAGGATTATTGCATAAGCCATCCATGCTACCAAGATATTATCACTAGTAGATATGGTATTACCTTAGCAGCAATGAAAGAGAAAAAAGACTTTCCCTTGTTATTCTCTGCAGGGAACAACAAAAATGTAAGTAGCACCATGCTAAAATGAATACTAAGCATGAGAGTATCCATACAAGAGGTAGTAGGTGATGCATAATTATGATGATGGAACTGGTAAAGATGGTAGAAGCTCCTCTAATTTCTTTAGTTTGTTTAGAATTTCCATCCAAACTACAAGGCCTATGAACTAAAAGTAGCCATATTGTGATAATGGGCAGAATGCCATGTAATGGATGAATCTTTTATAGAATGTATTCTCATGGAATAGAGGAAGTAATGTAATGAGAATTACAACAATTGTACAATTTCTAGTGAATGTAAATCCCATCACAGTGTAATTGTTATGAAGAATCAAACAACAGTATGAATGAAGTAACTAATCATCGGAATATTTTTTTTAGCTACATTATATCTAACATCACCCAAGTTTCAATTATTTAAAGTAGCCTACCACAAACACGTTTTGACAATTTTGCAAGCTCTGCAGCAGCAAGTTGAGCCTTCTTGCCATCGAGTTCTCTTCTTTCAATTGCATCCAAGCTCCACTGCCAAGGTAGGAATAAATGACAAAGCATTAGGAGTTGAGATTCATATTACATTTCCTTCTACCCCTCACAAATTATTTGTGCAAATTTCTATAAATGCATGAATGTAAATACAGGAGCATAGAGAAAGAATTTTATTGGAACAACAAATAGAAAATGCATTTAAGTTTTGTGGTTACATCTTGATCATCTCGCTGGGATACACAAATGAATACATCTTCGATAGAAATAGTGACTAGTTGGTCATGAGATTCCCGACCAATCCTTTTCCATGAAACTTTGAGGCTTAATCGACCAACTCGACCTGATGAGCAAACAAAATTCAACAGCAATAAGCATGTCAAAAATCCCAAAGAGGGAAACAAGCGAGGAGGAAAAAGAAAACAGTCTAAAAAGGACAAACCAAAAGGTGCTTGAGCTATATACCCTGTTTTACAGCAAATGGCAACTGTAGATAGTCAAAAGCTTCAGGAATTAGCTCTGCATTATCCAGTAATACTATTTCTTCTGGAAAAAAAACATTTAATAGGGTTAACTCATAACAATCTAAACAGAGAATTTAACACATTTAAAGAACAAAAAGCATGGAAATTTATCACAAGAGTGTTAACTTGATGGCAATTATGGGTAGTTCTGTAAAATGAAGTTAAAGAAATAGAGAGGTAGAGAAACATAGATTGATTACCATTCCATATGTCGAGCTTGAGTTTGTCTTTCTGGAAATTTTTGATGAAGCGACCCAAATACCCAACTAGCACTCGATGTACAAGCCCTTCAAACATTCTGTTTTCATTTAACTTTTTTTCTTATAATTCATATCGCTAACATGAAAGGAAATGAAAGAGAGGAGACATACAGTATTCATATATGGTGCCACTTTGTGGTTGCTTATTAGACTAAAACCTACAGAAAGGGAAGAAAAAAAAGCATCTAACCAAACGGACATAATACAAGATGAGATGTCTCAAACAACCAGATTGAGAAATAGGCTCCACCAAGAATCAAACAAATTCCAATAGGTATCAAACGTTATGGATCAATTTCAAGAGAACATTACTAATTGATTCAAGATCAGGATGCTTACTAGCCACTCCAGGAAGAATCACAGGAAACTTGCGCAAATGCTATTAGGCTAGGATCAGAAGAGAATGTACTGACCAACATTAACAGAACTAGTTCTGCTAAGGTCACTGGCTTTTAAATCAGATGATCTTGTTAAACCAAATACCTTATGATATTGAATTATTTGAAAACAATATCCCTAAAAGGTTGCATATTATTAGACCTTTTTAGACTCCACGCCTAAATGAGATTTATATTGTTGTTGTTGTTACTTATTATGATATTGTTTAATCATTCTTCATATTATTTTTATTTAAAATAATACAATATTAAGATTTTAAAATTATAATATGAATCATTTTACAATTATAAATATACGAAAATCTTATAATTTATGTGATAATTATATTGTAGAATAATAAATAATAATTTTAAATATAATCATTAAAATAAAAATCAAAGTACTAAAAGATCCACTATAATTTAATTCTTCAATTAAGTCCAAGTTCTCCTTTCCTTAAAAAAAAAAAAAAAGTCCAAGTTCTTTATTCTTCGTACAGAAGCAAAAACCCCAAATGAAAACTCAATTAACAAAGGTTTGAAAGTTCTAATAGACGCTATCAAAATTGATAAAACAACTCAATGTTCTTTGTTGACAAATATCTTAAAAAGAAACATCACTACCCTAAGTAACATAAACAACACTATTGACTATACCCAAGAAAGACTTTTTCATTAAAAAAAGTGGTGATAAGGAGTTATTAACGAATCAAACTGATATCAGATTAGGCATAGAATGGATGCATATACGGCATCCATAGATTGAAAAGACACAAAATTTAAAGACGAATCATATGAGGAAAATTCAATCTTGTACTTAGAAAATGTTTCATAGAAGATAAAGAAAGAGCGAATAAGGTAAGGAGGGGACAGAAACCTTAGAGCAAAGAGGGCAGAACTCGACTGGGAAGCAAACGAAAGCAAGATGAATGCTTTGCAAAACCCTAAATCCCTAAATTTTCTTTGGGCCAAATACTATTTGAACCCATTTTTAACTCCTTAGCATTGGCAGAAGTACCAGCTCATCATTAAACCTTGAGTCAGTCTATGACTAATTTTTAAAATCAAGTTTTTTTATAGAAAAAAAAAACAAATTTCAAGTTCGTTTAACCTAACCGATGCGTTGGATCGTGATTTACTAAAAAAAAAATGGAGGGAGGAAAGAATAACTAACAGTAACGTCCGGTTTTGGGATGCGTAGTACGAGGATGGTTACTGAGGCATCAAAAGTCGGTGCCATTCTCAATCTCTTGCAAGGCTGTAATAATCTGAAGAGGCTTCACAAAATCCACGCCAACGTTGTCGTCAATGGCCTCCAACACCACTCTTCCATTTCCGACAAACTTATCTATTTCTGCGCTGTCTCTGTCGCAGGTTCTTTGTCCTACGCGGAACTCCTCTTCAGACATGTTCAAACCCCACAAACCCAGACTTGGAACTCCATGATCAGAGGATTTTCACAGAGCTCTGTTCCTCTCCAAACCCTTGGCTTCTATAATAGGATGCTCTGTTTTTCCCTCTCAAAACCGGATACTTTCACTTTCAGCTTTGTTCTCAAGGCCTGCAAGAAAGTTAAGGCCTTGACGAAATGCGAGCTATATGGATTTATCATAAGAATCAAATCCAAAACTTTGCTTAGTAGCAATTAAGGAGGTACTGGTTGATGGGCCTGACAAGCTTATTATAAACTTATACTCGATTCTCTCTTTCCTTGTTTTTTTCTTTAATCTCTTTATTTTTGTCAATTGAATCCATCGGTCACCTGATAGAAACTGAGCGAGGGTACGCTTGTTTGGTGGCAATAAGAAAAGGAAAGTAGGTATGAAATAAAAAATGATGTTTAGTAAGGAGATATGATTATATAATTATTATTATGATTTCTTAGTTTTTGGGGTTATTCCATTCCTTTTGATTATGAGAGGAATAAGACTCAGTGCTTTGTATATTTGGTGTGCGTTTTGCCACAACTTCATCATTTTCTTGCTTTTTCTCACTCTTTCTATAATCATCTACGATTTATTTGTCACAATATTAAATCCTTTGTATGTTGCAAGATACACTCATCTCTCACAATTCTGTTTCTACTATAGTGTAATGATTTTTTATTGTGATTCTTTGTTTGGATATTATGACATTAAAGGAACAAAAAATGAAGGAGCACCATGCGCTAGTTGAGAGAGCCATGAGTTAGGTAATCTCACATGTTTCTTTTCTTGCTTTAGAATCCTCTTTAAATAACGATTGTGCCTTTTGCTATTTTAATTCTTCAATTCTTTTTGCAGATTTTTTCAGATTCTGTCTTCTACGTGGGCTTTAACGTCAAGTATTTCTGCGGAGGTTGGTAAATATATATATTTCTTTCTGAACTTCTTTGTCAAGGTTTTTTAGTTAAGGTTTTACCCACTATGTATTTCCTACTATTAAGAACAATCATTTTCTATTTTTTATTCTTATTAGTTCTTGAGGTGTATCGCCGCCCTCAATGTTGCTGTTGGAATCTGCGGGTTTCAGCTAGTCCACAACATCTCTATCAACCTAGAAGTCAGGTGTTTCTTTTGTTTGCGCCTCTCCGTCTATTAGAGAAAAGCTAGCTTATTAAACGAATTTATATGGGTATATAGAGTGGCAGCAATCTCTATTCTAAATTTGTGTTGGTCAGGGTGAACAAGCAGCACAGGGCTGTTGGCATCCTGGAAAACTTTACTGAGGGGGAAAAGTATTCCAAGCATGCTTTGAGGAAATTTGTTCACAACAGGACCCTGAAATCATGCCATCAATCAATAACTTTTTCTCAAACCCAAAATGAGGTGGTTGCTGCCTTTATGTTACAAAACGGTAGGTGAATCAATCAACAACTTTTTATCAAACATATGTTTCTCTGTATTGGGCATTGATGAGATGGTGACAATGAATTTCTTACTTTTCCTTCTTTTTTTTCTTCTTATTCTTCTCTACATTGCATTTTCCTGGATATGCATTTTGATCCTTGTTTTGCCGACAATGTCAACAGTTGGCTTGGTTCTTTCCGAACCTCTGATTCTTCAAAGTATTTCTCACCATCTAAAATTTTTAATGCTTGGTATACACATCACGTGCTTATGAAGTCTTTCAAATGCTGAATCACACCTCAATATTGAGTCATTTTACGTATTTTGTTCACTCCTGGCTATGGTTTGAGCGATAGTATCCAAGCAGATTAAGATAAGATGGACACTTATCATCAGTTAAACTTTTCATTATCTTTCTTATGCTTAACTAAGAACTTCATTGTTTCCTACATGTTTTGAATCAAGAATTATTATGAAACTTACAAAATGAGTCAACTGGAGTTTGTGTGTAAATTCATTTTCCTTGGATGCTAAGTTGTACTAATTGCAGTTTACTTTCTTTTGTATTGGCTTAAAACTGTACCACGGTACATGCTTGAGAAGATTAGAGAAATGTGGGATTTGGGCGTGAAGTGGGTCTATGGAAGCTTACCCCTATCCAATAAGATACACAGTGGTTTTACACAAACTGTTGAGACTCTGTTTCGTATTCATATATGATCTCGAGGAGACTGGGAGTGTTTGTGTGTCTGGATAACTTGATTTATGCTCAACGAACCAATCCCTTCTAGTACTCACATTATCAGAAATATTTTCAACAACAAACTAGAAAATCTTGACAGAGAATTGGGACTTTCTTTTATCACTTTTTTTCTTTTTCTTTTTTCCCACGAAAATCTTTGGCTTCCCAGCACTTGCTTTCACGACTCCAGTAAAATCTTATAACCAATCATAAAATCTTTATAAGAAAAGAAGAGAAAGAATGAAAATCATCATTCCCTAAAAGACATTATATTTATGTTCATTTAAATGTACTGTTCTAGAACACATTATATATGTGCACATATACTTATGTTAAAGTCCAACTGAATGTACTATTCTAGAACTAATTGGTGGTTTAGGATGATTAAGGCATGTTCTTTTGTTATTGATGCACCGTAGAACTACTTTGATTATTTTCTTTGTAAACACCCTTCTTCTATTACAATGATAGTCTTTCAAGTTTGTTTGGTCTTACATCTCTAAGTTTGTCGCTTTTATTGCTTTTTGCTACTTTCTTTGGCAATAAGACACTCGATGTTAGAAATCATATATATTTGTTTACATTAAATGATGTTTGTGGTTATGATGTAGGTGAACGACTCCAAGAATCTAACAAGATCATTAAGAAATACCTAGATCGAGTTCCTATAAGTTCTTCATTTACACTTGCATTTCTTAGATTTTGGAACTTCTATTGTATGCACAATATAAATGTCTCTGTATAAAGAAACATAATGTACCATATGATTGAACGTGGAAGGAAAAGGATAGGACAACTCAATGCGATGTCTTTCAATTTTAAGTTGCATTTTATCTTTGTGTTGATGTTGTTTTACTGCTATTGGTGTTGTTTCCCTCTTATTTATCATGAAATTTTCCCTTTTCATAGATGCAACCCATCCCTTCTTGGTTGTTTCCTTATTGAATATAGTTAGGGTAACATCTACTAAGTACACTCATTCATAAATTTCAATAAAGGTTCTTATTCCCTTAATTGAAATCTCATGTCAAGTTCATCTTGACCCTTATCTGGAACTTCTTCCTCTTCATAAAGTGGTTAAGAGTCATCTCCATAATATTATCACCACTCACAATATTTACTAAACTACCAAATATGGCGTTCTACCTTCTACCAAATATGGTGTTCTACCTTTGAGCATTTTGGTGGGTAGCATATATAGCCAATATAGTAAAATATTTATCACTCTTTTAATCAAAAACTTGTTAGGTATTTACCTTTTCAACCATTTTATTACTCCATTTTGTTAAAGAGTATATAAGGTTATCAATTTGTGAGTATTTTCTTCTCTAGAATAATAAGCTGTAAACTGCTTGGAGACATGTTATAAAATATTATCATAACATGAATTACTTAAGTGAAAGGCTTATTTCTTTTTGCAGTCTTACTTGCACAACATCATTATCATTCATAATTTTAAATGCATTAAAATAAACATGTCCTATTATGTTATGTCATATTACTAATTTATTAATTAACATAGGCAACTTAGCAACATATATAAAAATATTCTCTTCAAAAGATTTTTCTTAACATTCTAATCAATAAAAAAAAAGTTTGGTCTTCATGTAAATTCTCATCAATTGAGATCTTTTAATATCAATTATCACTCATTCACCACTAGCAAAGTTCATTCATATCTTTATTAATCAATTGACCAAAACTTGATATATTTTTATCAAAGTTGGGAACTACAAGTACATTAGGTATTTGGTTTAAAGTATGCATAGGAACTGATCTTCTCCAACATGACTCGCCCCCTATTAGCAAACGACGGCACAAACTAAAGCAACTTTTGATACTTCAACAAACAATAAATGATATGATGCTTTTCTTATTTGCTAGCCATTATGTTATCTATTGTTTGTACCTTCAACATAAGGTCCGTGAAATTAAAACAAAGGAAGAGAAAAGGATTGATAGAATGAGATGGGTGTTTAGATTGACCATGGATTGTGATAATGCTTGCATTAGTGAACATCGTATGGATAAAGCAACCTTTAGGATATTATGTGATATGGTAAAAGATGTCAGGGGTTTAAAAGACACTAGGAACACATCCGTAGAAGAGGTGTAGCAATGTTCATATACACCTTAGCTCACCATAAAAAGAGTAAGACAATAAGCCTACTTTTTCTCTATAGTAAAGAAACCATAAGTCGGCAATTCCATCAAGTTCTTCATGCAATTATAAGATTGCATCATATTTTGCTCAAGAAGCCGGAACCTATTACCCAAAATTATCAAGATGAGAGATGGAAATGTTTTCAAGTAATTGAACATTATAATTAACCTATAACATTAATATCATAACTTTTATGTGCCAAATCACCTTTTAGTTTTAATTTGTAGGGTTGCCTAGGAGCCTTAGATGGGACACTAATTAAAGTTACACCTCCTAATAAAGATAAGTCCCAATATTGCACAAGAAAAGGATGTATTTCAACAAATGTTTTAGGTGCTTATTGCCCAGACATGCAATTCATATATGTATTGCCTGGTTGGGAAGGCTCTGCACATAATGGTCGTGTGCTTCGAGATGCGATCTCAAGGCCTCATGGTCTACGAGTCCCTAGAGGTAAATTTGTATATCTCTTTGAATTATGTTGCTCAATCATAACTTATTGTTTAATTATGAAGGATGTTATTACTTAGTTGACTCTGGATAATACAATGCAAATGGATTTCTTATTCCGTATTGAGGGCAACGCTATCATCTCAAAGAATTCGACGGCCATTGACCAGAGACGACAGAGGAATACTTTAATATGAAACATTCTAAAGCAAGGAATGTTATTGAGAGATACTTTGGATTGTTGAAAGGAAGATGGAAGATCCTTGCATCCCCTTCTTTTTTCTCAATTCAAAAGTTCGCATTATAATGGCTTGTTCCCTTCTACACAACTTGATTCGCAAGTTCATGAGCTTTGATCCACAAGAGTCA
>JAOQMS010000001.1:29230439-29280764 GCA_027563885.1 Erythroxylum longipes | reverse complement strand
CATAATATATTATTAACAAGTCATAATGTTAATACATGAATCACAAATATCCATTGGCCTAGGGCACACTACTAACAGCAACATCACTGGTCTCATGCTCCTTCTTTTCTCCTATTAAATAGCCGAATTTTCCTCTGCCTCGGATGTACGTACACATAGACTAAGACTAACGCAAGAAGTTCTCTCCACTTAGCTTTATAGTCGTGATTTGAATGGAATGGGACTCTGAAGAAGGGGTTGTAGCGGCGAGAATTAAAGGCTGAGTAATAGCGAGTGTAGGATGGCCTTGAGGAATATTGTCGGCAATACTCATAGTTTCGGAGATGTCTGACATGATTTGGTGAAGTAGGTTTACCAAGAAAAGTATTTATGCTCTGGTACCATAAAGACGTAAATTGGTTGAATAATTTTTATTGATCAGAACTGTTACAATTTAAAGCTGTACAAAAGAGCTAAATATGCTAAGTATCCTAAAATTAAGAAACAGATTTACAGCCTAATTGACAAGTATTTCGACGCCTATTTCGGGCATAATTTATAAGGAAACAATATATTAATTTACAGCCTAATAAAAAGAAGAAAATCTCGCAACAATAAAATGTATATAGAATTGCATTTGTTGTTTTGCTTTTTACATTTGAAAAGATTTATAAACTTTCTCATCAAATAAATTTCAATAACTTGAAGTAATAAATAATAACTAAAATAAAAAATAAATAGAACATAAAAAGGAAAAATAAAAAGATAATTGAAAATAAAAAATAAAAAGAATTAGAAAACAATACAAGGAGTTAAATAGAGGAACATATAAATGGCAATGGATTTGGTTGAGTTTAGGTCTCCTATAACTCAAATTTGGCCTCTTTTTTTTGAAGTCTAAACTTGACCTAAATCGCGATCAAGTTAGAGAGTCTTAGGCCAAAGTCTGAACTTGACCCAAATTTAAGCTTGATCAAGTTTTGAGCAACCCAAAGTCTAAATTAAGTTTTAATTAGATTCAAATGGTTCAAGTCAACCTTAATTTGGTTGAAATATGTCAAAAAGTCCAACACTTTTAATGAAATGTTAAAGTATATATAGTCCAAAGTCCGTATTGGTTAGATTAAGCCCAAAAGCTCAACTTAAAAATATTAAATATTCCAAAATCTAATTGGCATAAATCAAGCCTAAAAGTCAACTTATTGAAAGTTTAATGATTAAATTTTTAGTAATTTTCCTAGGTCGGACAACAATTAATTACAATTTTAATAAGCTTAAGATTAAGCGAATCAAATTTGATCCGGCTAAAAGATAATAAAGTAGCTTAATAAAGGATCTAGGTTAATAGGCTGAAGTCTAATAAAGAAAATAGACCCTAATCGGTGTGGGTCAGATATATATTGTTCCTGTGATAGGGAGACTTAATATAGTTGCTATATATATATAGGCTAAGGTCTCTTGCTTTTGCTTAAGTAAATCACGAATATCTAGATTCTCTGACCCGTTAAGAGGTTTACATGTTAAGAAAGTTGCAGAAAGACATTAACGACATCCGGTTGATTAACTTTCATAAAGGTTGTTAAAAAAGTTCAGAAGTTTTAGCGTCGAAAAGCTCGTATGAAGTTATAAAAAGCAAAACAAGTATTTTTCTTTTTTTTTGTTTATTCACTTTCATGTTTAATCCTAAGCACATAATCAAGACTCGTGTTACGCATTACGTAAGGTAAACACTTAAATGTTTTAATTTCCTCCTCATTTTTTAACCTTCAAATGATGATGAAAGTAGCTTTATAAATAGAAGATTTGAGTCATTTCCTCAATCACAACTCTTTGACTTTCACTTTAACTTTATCCGTTGAGCTTTGTGCCCCTTGTCCTAAACATGCTTAAATATATTATTGTTTAAAATTAAAATAGTATTATTTTAAATATAATTAGACTTTAGGCTAAACTAGATTGTAAAAATCAAGTTAAATTTGACTTAAAGTCTTATTTTTTTATAAATAAAAAGTTCAAAATCTTCTAAAAAATGAGACTACTATAATGAATTTCATTAATTTTAGGTCAAATTAGATTAGATCGAATTAATTAAATCTAAATTATTTTATTATCTCAACGAAAGCACGAGCAAATGTGACATAAATAAAAGATTTTAATTTTTAAGTACCCTATTAATTTAAAATCAGTTTAAAATTTTTAATCTTAATTTAATTTTAAACCTAATTAATACAAATTTATTTATTAATTTCAAACGACCAAATTATCATTAGCAGTGGAGTTGTCATTTGTCAATTTAATCGGTGAAGATGACCCATGCCATGTGGCGGACTCCTGAACCTTTGTGCGTTCGGCTTTGGAATAGCGCAGCGCGTAAAATTTCAAGAGAAGAAGGGAAATGGGTCACGAGCACCACCACCAAGCGACGGACGGTCTGGTGAGTTTGTTTACGAAAGCGAACCACGATCTCAACGTGGTTCAGTTCAAGCTTGAAAAGGAGTTTCAACAACTCTATCCCGATAACGTAAAACCCTCTCTCACGTTATCCAACTTCCTTTTTTCTCCTGTTGGCGCTAACGAGCTGAAATTGGGTGTCTTCAGGTGAATCCTATCAAGTTAGTGAACAGGATAAAGAAGGTACAGGAAGATCTCACATTCTTGAACCAACAATGTCGCGATCTTCTAGCTGCTAAACAGGTATTCAGCTTGGGATAGGATTTCCAAAGATTAAGATATTCATGACGACAGGAAAGCGATTTGATTGTGATTTCAATTGGGTTTGCAGGATTTGATTGATAAAGCCCGGACAAGTCTTATCGGGAACAGAAATTTGCTACGACGCATGCAAGCATCCATGGGAATTTCCCTTGTTACTGACTCCGATGACGCTGCTTTTGCTAACTTCAATCAGGTAAATTGCTCATGGCCTAGGATGAAGGTTTAAGTAGTTGTTTATGTTCTCCACTCGCGTCTCAGTACAACACAGTTTGCATAATGTCCCCGATTTTGCAACTCCAAGATTGATTCTATAACTTTGCGTTTGAGCAAAGAAAAGTAGATGAAACTATTTCATCTAAAATCTGTTAAATTAGATGCAACTCTTCAGTCTAAAATCTGTTCTGCATGATAAGTTCTTTTCCCCATTAGTGGTGAGTGATGTGGAAGGTTGCATGTTTTCCAAGTGGCGCACAAGGATTTGCACTGCTTGCCAGTGAGCAACCAATATTGAAGTCTTGATGGGGCTTTCTGCCAGTAAATGCCCACACATAGATACTGGTGGGTAGTTCACATATACTGGTTGATAGTTCTCCTTCAACTGTTTATGCCTAAAATATAGAGCTTGAATATTATGTTTTTCTTATAATTTCCCATTCATTACTATTGCACGCAATATATATACAGCAGCTTGTGACGCAACTGAGTATAACTCATCAAATGTTCTTCTACAGATTATTGATGAGTGGACGGAGCAAGTCAGATCCAGATCAGGTAAAGGGTTAACAGAACTTTTGGTTTCTGTGACTACAGATTGATTCTTGTGGAGATAACCTAGGCTCTGTACAATAAAGTGACATAGTTGTGAACTCATGGACTATCGTACGTAACTATCGTATAGAATATTGTTAAAGAGAAATCACTAGGTGCAGAGTGAGTACTAACTCATTGATGGTTTTCTTTTAATATTAAACCTAAATAGGACAAGTAAAGCCTTTTATAATTTTCCTAATTTAGGTACGATTTAAGGTAATCTGAACACTGTGGAATCATTTAATTGGAGATTACCGTATGGCATGCTGACGAGGTACCTCAGATTTACCAAAAAATTTCCATTGCTCAAAACTAAAACTCGCCTCTGGTAGCCAGAATTTGCATTGTAAGTGTCCTTGGGTGTGAAATTGGGTAAAGTTGGAGTTTTATATCAGATGAATGCGTTTGTTGAATTGTGTGCAAAGAATTGCACAAAATAAAGCATATAGCCTAGCAGAAATGTGATCGTAAACACAAGTCGCAACTCAAATACCTCATATCCTGCAGGTGATGAGAGGCACAACTCAGACTCTGCGGATGTTAACAAGTTACTCTTCTCAGCTATAGTCCAAAACAACTGAAGGACTTTCTTGAAAATGACTGCTGAGAGTTATAGGAACTTTGCAACACAATCAGACGAGGACTGAATCTTGGTCGTGTAATTGTAGATCATGCATTCACGGATCAATGATTGTTTTACACAAACACATGCCAAATTTGTGTTTTTTCTTTCGGATGTGATGTATGGACGATTGATTATCAAAGTTTCCTTTTGTGTTTGTGTGGTTGATCTACTTCCTTTTGCACACATCTAAACAGGTGCTCCAGTTCCAAAGCACTAAGCTGATATCTTGTAGGAAATCTTCTCTTGGTTTCGGGCTTTGCATATGCAACTACTCGACCTTTTTCTATGTGTTAAGTTTAACAACGCCCCAGATGGGCAAATGAAAGCCTGAAATAGTAATGCATATTTATTTAATATTCGTATATGTTTTAATGCTTCTGCAGGTACATATTGTGCATGAAAATGACGGGATAAAGTTACCAGAAACTTGAAACAGGTATTTCAGGAAAAAAAATTTTCTTTTGTACCAAGCAATATGTGAATATTTAACTGATGACTCTTATCAAATTATTGCCAAAAATGCTACAATTTAATCCACTATAGAATACATGTATGATTTGAACCACTGAAGTTGAATAGAGGCTGAGCACAAGTTGCTATATGGATGAGTCTGATATACATTGGAGGGCCAAAGATTAGACCGCCAGCAAAACTTCTTGCGCTCTGCATGTCAACTGAATTACAGCGTTGCTAGGTAGAGATAGGAGGCTTCCCCAGTCACTTGGCACGGAAGCCTGTTCCTTTACAATTGGAGCAGCATATTGACCCCTGTGAAGTATTAGTTGGAACTATATTCAAAATCTAAAGCCAGAAGAAAAAGGTGAGAGAGAGATATGTAAAGTTTTAATGTACCTTCCCAATACATGTAACACAACTGGGGTTTCTTGAAGGGACTTGGCAGAGCATCTTATCTCCTACAATGAAAAACCCTGTTCCCCCACACCACTTGCCATCGACATGCCCATTTGAGTTGCAAGAAGAGCATGCAGCTGGCCCTGGTTGCTGAAAGAAAGCATCACATATATGTTACAATGGAATCATCAACAGAGGAGGCTTAGACTAGTCAAACAAAGTTACTTGAGAAATCAACAGGCCTGTTCCATGCGCTTGAGGAAGTCAGAGGAGCTCTCTGATGAATTAACCACCGAAGCCCTAACCTTACAAGCCCCGGAAGCAGCCGAGACTCTTTTAGGTATTCTACCGTCGATGGGCTTGGCCACCAGCACCACCGGCTTACCACAAGAACTTGCCCAGCACGTCATTTAGTGTTCCAAAGAGGAGACGAAGAATTGGATAAAATTCTCAAAAATCAGGTCTTGACTGATCTTCCTTCAGTTATGGTCCGTGTCCGTCCTTTGGCGTCCCCTCCTTACGTTTGGAACCTTTTTTATGGTACCAAAACATCTTTTAGTAAGGTATTCGTTGTCAAAACAAAATATCTTAAGACGGCAACTGATCGGATTCGAGTCGAACTCGAACTTTTGAGGTGTTGAGTTTGAAGTTAAAGAGTTGAAAATGAGAGTTAAAGAGTTTCGGGAAAGAGTAACTTTGTTGAATGATAGGCTTACAAATTCGAGGATCGGTGAGAATTAAATTGATATTTCGTCTTTTGAGTAAATTTTGTTCAAATTGTGGATAAGTTTTAGATTAAGAGTGTGAAAAAAATGAGAGTTTAGTGTTTGAAGAAACGGTGGCTTTGTTGAATTATAGGTTTTACGAATTCAAGGATTGGTGAGAATAGGATTGATATTTCAATATGATTTTTAATTAAATTTTAGATTAGATTGAAAAAAGATACTTTATTCGGATTAAAATAAAATGTGGATTTAAGCTTTAAATTTCCCATGGCGTATGGTTTAGAGTTGGACAATTGAGATGACAATAGTTGGAATGGACTTGCATTAAAAAATCAGTGTTTGAGCTCGGCAACCCAGTGCGGTACCGTGAAGATAAGTATTTACTCACTGCAGTTTTTAAACGCAGTCATATATTTGGATCTACGATAAATAATTGGAGGTTGAAAAAAAGTACGATGTTACCACAGAAATTAATAAGCAAAAAGAGAGTTCTGGTAAGAAACTGCTTTTGTGGTAGAAATTTTACTTTCCATTAATAACCTTCACTACAAGTATTATTTTTCATTATATTCTTAATTGATATTACTAATAATATATTTTTATAAAATATTTTATTTACTAAATTTATTTTATTTATATTTTCTTATTTTAATTTAATATTTTCTTATTTATAATTTTAAATATATATGACTAATAATATATTTTTTAATTATTATACAACAATTAATAGTTTATTAAATCAATAGACTTTTTAGTCATTTTATCTCTTTTCAGCAATCGCAACCGCTGTTATCAAACACCTATTTTCACGTTTCAGGAATTACCAAAACAGCAATCCCAAACATATAAGCAGGTTGATTTCAGCATATTGTCAACTGCCATCGCTCTCCTAAACTAAGCCTAAGCTTATTCTAAAATTTAATTTAATTTAATTTTTTAATTTAATATAAACTCAAATTTGAGAATTTAAACATGACTTAAAATCCGATAAAATTGATGACTACATTCCGACCTAATTACCATTCCCATTGACAACCGTAAGTTGGGGTTGGCTCAGTGACGGAGAAATCTAGCGTCGAGATAGCATCAGCCAATTCCGTCACTATATTTTTATTCTAAGGACGGAAGGATCTGTACATTCTTCCTTAAAAACCAAGCACAAAACTCGTGAAGGACCGAACCCGAAGCTGATAGGCCGAAACAAGCATAAAGCATATCCAATCTTGAAGTGTCTTTTTGTGCATGCGTGGTATTCCATATACAAAAGGACACGCTCTTTCTCATCTCCGTCTCCTAAATCCTCTCGCTGTGGCCATAGTGCTCTCCCCTAGATTTCCTCCCTCTTTCTCTCACAATCATCACCATCACCATCACTCTCATTCTCTTCCCTTCTTCTCTCTGTCCATTTGATTGCTTTCTTTTTTCTCTTTTGGGTCGACTAATGGGTATAACCCGTTTGCCTTCTGCTTGATATAATATCCGAACACCGTTATGGATTTTTAGTTAAGCTCCAGTTACTTTCCAATCATCATGCATCACCCTTCAACGGTTAGCCAAGAATTTGTTCCTATCTTCGATTTTGTTGCCCGTGTAGGTAGCTCTGCTCTTAATGCAACACTTCGGAGCATAAATTCAAATGGGCACTCGTCGTTCAAGTCCAATTATCTCTTCTTTGAGAACTCCAGTTGTAATAAGAAGCGAAAGGTCGCTGCTTCACTCAGCTTGAGTAGTCGTGGAGCTTTAAGTATCAGAACAATTTGGAGTGAGTTTAATAGGGTTATTAGATTTCATTGTGATAGAATACCTATTGGGTTTGCTTCAGTTCGCGTTGCTTCAGGAGATGGTCCTAGTAATAACAACAGTGGGTTGAGTGATGCTGATTGCGGAGTCATGGTGAATGAAAGCTTGCCTACTAACGGTGTTGAAGCCGAGAGCCCCAAGAAAGTTCTCATTTTGATGAGTGATACTGGTGGTGGTCATCGTGCGTCTGCGGAGGCTATTAAAGCAGCGTTCAATGAAGAATTTGGCGATGATTACGAGGTTAGTTGATGAATTTGATAAAATAGAAGTGGGTATATAGTACTTGGTTTAGCCTGGTTTTGATGTTTCGAGAAATGTTATTTTTTAAGGATAAGCTGAAACCAAAAGTGGCATGCATCTGGTTATCTCAATCCTCAAGTGACATTTTGTAAGGGGGGTTGCATATGAATAATATTCTAAGTGCAATATTTGCAATTTATTAGACTTAGGGTAAAAGGTTGATTGAGTGAGTGGATATGAATTTATTCATATTCTTCAGAGTGTTAAGATTGTGTGTTGCAGGTATTTATTACTGATTTATGGTCCGATCATACCCCTTGGCCATTTAATCAATTGCCCAGAAGTTATAATTTCTTGGTGAAACACGGGCCATTGTGGAAGATGACATACTATGGATCTGCACCACGAATGATTCATCAATCTAACTTTGCTGCGACTTCAACATTTATAGCACGGTAAGGCTTGCTTATCCTCTTAATATAGTGTGCTTAGCTTTTGGCATGTTTCTGTCCTTATTAATTCAGAACGTCATTACTTTCGTCTGCCTAGTTTCATTCAATTGTTTCATTTTTGGACCAAGTATACCTAATTCTTTAGCGCTCACTATGATTTCGTCTATAATCGATGGTGAATGATGATGTACTCCTTACTCTTCATCACCAAGCCAAACCCCTTATCACCATGCGACTTATTCTCATCTCTATATGTTTATATTTCTAATTTCTGATTTGAAGAGTACTGTATAATTGTCTCTCTTAGGAAAAGATGGCTTTCATTCTAGCTTTGCTACTGAGTTTGACTTACTCTTTGTATTTTTTATTTGCAATGTGTAACTGGTTATTAATAGGAACATTTTTCATAATGGCATAACCTAGGAACCATGATATCTAATATTCAAATTTTATGATCATATAAGCCTCATTTTCAATTTTTCTTGATTAACTATCTCCTTGTCAACATGCTTGTTGACATAAGAAACTTCCTTCACAGCTACACGAAATAAAAAATGAGATTCTTGAAAAGAAATCTTTTTCATTTTTTATCCAAAACCTTCTCCATTCTTTTGTGTTAGACCTACATTGTAGTCATCTGGATAAGTTTCAGTCTTACTGTCTTTTTTTTTCTCCAATATGAACTTCTTTGTTTCCATTCTTGCAGTGAGGTTGCCAAAGGGTTAATGAAATACCAGCCTGACATCATTATTAGTGTGCATCCTTTGATGCAACATGTTCCTCTTCGTATATTGAGGGCCAAGGGTCTTCTACGAAAGATAGTGTTCACCACTGTAATCACTGATCTTAGTACATGCCATCCAACATGGTATAATATTGCAAGTGGAGAGATTTTGATGAAAGTATGTTTTGCAGATATGTTTACCTTTCATTTAAATTTATGTTTAGGTTCCATAAGCTTGTAACGAGATGCTATTGCCCGACAGAAGATGTAGCAAAGAGGGCACTGAAAGCTAGGCTTCAGCCCTCCCAAATTAAGGTTTATGGCCTTCCTATAAGACCTTCTTTCGTGAAGCCTATTCGACCTAAGGTTGGTACCCTAAACTGCTTAACATATGAATTTAGATATTCCCCCAATACTGTTTTGGTACAATATGATGCAATAGTGTGCTCTAAATGGTATTTTAAAGATGACCACTTTTCTTTTTAATCACTCCATTTTGTTGTGGTGTATAGATACAATCATGATACCAGATGATTCATGAATAATGCCTCCTTTTTGAAAGTATGATGACAAATTTTGGCTAAAATATTTTTTTTGCATTATCAGACTGAAATTCCTTAATTTTAGTACCAAATTGATTTTGTATCATAGAATGAAAACTAGGGACAATGTTACTCATATCTAATTTTATTTTCAACAAGAAATCCATGTGACATGATTGTAATCATCAATGAAGAATACAAACAATTTAGCACCAGTGATATCAGGGATATGAGATGACCCTAGTTGTCACTATGAATTAAATAAAAAGGGGTAGAAATTCTTTTATTGATAATGGGAAAAGACACACGGGTATGTTTGGCAATTTCACATACATCATAATGAAAACTCACTACATCTATCCCTTTAAAAAGAGAAGGAAATATTATCTTTAAAGTTGTAAACAGTGGATGTCCCTGACGAGAATGATGAAACAAAATAACATCCCTTTTCGATGGTGATAAAATTGATAAAGATAGATTACTATTGATGATAGATTATTGGTTTGAAGTTTTCAAGCAGCACAACCTGTCCTTTTCCTTAGCAATTAAAATCCTCTTCCTCGAACCTTGGTCCTGAAATTCACAAAAGGAAGAGTACAAAATGGTTAGTTTATGTATAGAAACAAGATTGGTGGATAACTTAAGAACATGAAGGACATTTTTTAATAAGATTGATGGCATAATTTTTATGTCTCCTATGCTAACAACAATGATACGGGACCCATCCGCAACAATAACCTTTGTGTTACTTGGACAAGGAGTATAAATTCTAAATTGATTGCATGAGTGAATCATAAGGTCTGTGTTGCTTGAATCTATTACCCATAAATGACAAAAAGGGATTTTTCAAGGTTAAATCCAACTAAACAAGAAGGATAACCTGAGAGAGCTAATTAATTCATATTTGATGTTTTGTCTAGCTGACCCAGTAGCCTTTTAAGCTCTTCAATATCTTTACTATTGAATTCTTCCAATTATTCCAGCTTTTCTTGATCATTTTGAGTGATGTGGGCTGAACTAGAGGCCTTTTGTTAGTTTCCCTTATTGCCCCATTCTTGGATTGGTGGTTTACCCTGCTATTTCCAACAACTTTGTGTGGTATGTCTTGATTTGTTACAGTAAATACGTCTTTGGGATCTTTGGTACCATTTCTGTTCTGCCCTCCTTTGGTCAACTCAGCTCTCCCATGCTTTGTACATTTGTTTGACACTTTTTTGGTAATTTCTGCTGTAATATTCAGTGCTGATTTTTTCACAATTTGTGGTTCAACCATCACAGTTCTACATTCTTTAGCTCTAACGAGTGAGACTATCTCATTCAGTGAAGGAACTTCCTCTTTTCCCAGAATTTGTATCCTTATCTGATCAATCTCAGGATTCAAACGTGCAAGAAAATCATACACCCTATCCTTTTTAATAAAACCTTTTATTTTAGCATAACAATTGCTACACTGCAGCTCAACAGTCCTATAGTAGTCCAATTCCATTACCTTTGAGGATAGTTTTTCTAGTTGGATAGAATTAATTTCAGTGATTTCTGACATAGCTTTTATAATTAGACTTTAAAGAAAGAAATTGCAATGATAAAAACTAGTATGTTTGGTTAGGAAAGTGCAATAATGAAGGCTACATGATGATTGGAGATCAAAATAATGAAGGTTGCTAGAAATTGCAATGAAGGCTGCTACAGAATTTTCCTTAGAAACCCTAATGCTGTGATACCATGTCACAAAATAGAAGGGAAAGTGAATTGTTTTATTTTCAGATGGTTTAGGATTACAAGCTGATATACACCTTTGAGTAGGAGGAAAAATAAGAAACAATTACTCTTCTAGGAAATTAAAACGGTCTGCTAGGATTCTATACTTACTCTAGGAAAGGAGAAGAATCTATTAGAATCCCACAACCTATGGGATACCAAGAAATTGACTTTTTAAAAAATGGTACACAGTAAATATACACAACTTGACATCCTTTTTATTTCTCAAAAAAAAAAAATTAACATCCTTTTTTCACAGATACCTCTTGTCCTGTAATATTCAAGAATTCAAATCCTACCTGATCAAAATTTATGCTTTTGAAACTCTATGTCAGCAATTGTCATGTAGTGACAATGACCTCTTCTTATAGCAAAAAGAAGGCCCTCAGAGGAATCTCATGGAGATTAATGCAATATTATACATAATATTCACTATTGTCCCTTAACCCACTCCATGATATTGCCATAGGATGAACTGAGGCGAGAACTAGGGATGGATGAGGATCTTCCAGCCGTGTTACTGATGGGAGGAGGGGAAGGAATGGGCCCAATTGAGGCAACTGCAAGAGAACTTGGGAATTCACTATATGATGAGAACCTTGGTGAACCAATTGGTCAGATCCTTGTGATATGTGGCCGCAATAAAAAGCTTGCCAACAAATTGCTGTCAATTGATTGGAAGATTCCTGTTCAGGTATCATACTGTCTTAAAAGTCTTCATTAGAGCAAGTACAGTATGCTAATCAAACTTTATTGTAACCTTAAATCTTTTGAACTATTTTTTCCGGTGGCTTGATGTTGTTTTTGCAAGTAGTGATCATGAATTTTTTTCTGGTACTTCTTAGCATCTTTCCAATGCAAATTCAAAGGAAAAAATGATCGTCCGAAATCTTGAATTATGCATGCGACTGTATTTGGATTGTGTGGTAATGAATATATAAGATGTTTCTATGTGAAACCCACTCCTCATGGTGGAAAACGAATATGTACTCCTTTCACTTGCACATTGTGTCCGAAATTGCTAATGGGTAAATCTATAAATATTCCTATTATACATTGCATCATTACTTGTGGTAGATATTCCAGTATATGCCCATCAACTTGATGCAGTTGGTTGCATATTACTCATGGTAAGTTGTAATACAAAATAAGCATATACATGCATTGGTGGTGAACCGTGACTAATTATATAGCATTAAAGAAGTTGCTCTATTTAATAGGTGAAAGGGTTCGTAACGAAAATGGAGGAGTCTATGGGTGCTTGTGACTGCATTATAACGAAGGTAAGCTTTTTGTGGTAGTGGTTGTAATTTTTCTGACCACAGATGAATAATAACTGAACTACTTCTTGCATTCTACTGAAGGCTGGTCCTGGGACTATTGCAGAGGCTTTGATACGAGGGCTCCCTATAATTTTGAATGGTTACATAGCTGGACAAGTAAGTTGACTATTCATATTATGTTATTGTATATTACCATTAAATATTATTGTCTTTTGAAGTTTTAATTACTGCTATTGGCCCTAATAACTTGCATTAAAAAATCTTTCATTGGTAATAAGCTAATGTATGGGCTACTTTAACTGCCTAAATGAGGTACAAATTATGACTGATTATTGATCAAGTAACCTAAGCAAAGAACTGATTATTAAATTTGGATATCCTATTGATAAATTAGCAACGTTAAGCATTCTGCTTACATTGTCTTTGGAGTTTAAAATGGGCATATCCTGGGTCCTCTAAGGAGGATTGAGTAATTGCAATATACAGGACTCGAACTCAATCATCTCCTTGCACCTCCTCCAGTTAATCTTGCATAGATTTAACGTCTTAAAATTTACAAGCTATGTTCCTGTGTTACGTGTCTCTAGGAATGATATTCTGTCAATAGACCGTTGAATATCCTACATTGTACTTGAAAGTTTTGTGTAATCTGCTTAAAGGATAGAAGCAATTTTTTATTTTCGCTTTTCCTTAAAATTATTCGAGCATGTTAATCCCAATGATGTCTTTTTGATACATGAAGGAGGTCGGGAATGTACCTTATGTGGTTGAAAATGGATGTGGGAAATTTTCAAAGTCACCCAAAGAGATTGCAAATATAGTAGGTCAATGGTTTGGTCCAAAGGTAGAGGAACTCAAGACGATGTCTCGAAATGCCTTAAAGATGGCAAGACCTGATGCAGTCTTCAAGATTGTTCATGATCTTCATGAGTTGGTCAGGCAGAGGACTTTATTACCCCAGTATTCTTGTGCAACATAACAGTTCTACCATGTGCCAGTTTTGATAAGGTCAGTCGGTGTACAGAGGGCTTAATAGGAGTACTTTTCATCTTCGTTATTTGTCTTTTAAGGCCTAATATCATTGCTCTCTTTTAGTCCCCTTGTAATTTGATCAGGAAAACTATGAAGCCCCTAAAGATGAATAAGAAAAATGTTGCCAGTTCTCTTCTGTCTGCCGGAATGTAAACTTCCGCTTCTGTTTTGCCGTTTTTCATGTGCAGCTTCCTAGACATGGAGATGATATTAGTTCCACGTTTGACAAGCAATGTGTGCATATTTTATTCCGCTGAGGGTATTGAAGGTGGGGAGGATTGTGTTAGCAGTACATAACATGGTGTAGTGGCTAAGTAACCGGAACCAGGTTGCAAATACATGTACACTTCATCCTTTTCCTCTTACTCCCCCTCTTCATGAAGGAACATACTATTGATATCCAATTGCTCTTAGTATCATGCCTTGATTGTTGGAACAACTAATAAGAAGAGTACATCAACATCTTTGCTTCAAGAGAAGAAATATGCATAGGGTTGATTTTACCCTTGTATAATCAACTTAACGTTATATTTTTTTCAAATAAATCATTGTATACAGCCAATTGCTTTCTCACTAGGAGGTAAAGAGATGAGTTGTCAAAATATGTTTATGGTCCAATCAAGGTTTTAAATTACGGTTACGATTCGGAATGTTGTGGCAATTTGTTGGAAACTGTAGTTTCTGCAATTGGCAATATAAAACTTTCACTTTGTTGTTATTATTAGACCTTGTTTTTCATTAAACTAGGAAGCTTAGCTTCCTTGTAAGTATTAAGCTCCGGCATTAAAAAAAAAATCAAAGACCTAAGAACAATAAGATGATGATAGCAGAAGACAGAAAAGCTATGTCAAGTAAATCTTTTTAAGTGCAACAAAAGGAGATTGATGGGAAGAATTGTGAAGAGTTTTGGGTTTAAAAGACGCTAAGCCCAAGTATTAAAATAAGCTAACATAGATTCAGGACCAAAAAGCTCAAAACCCAAATATTAACATAAGCTTGACCTGATATGACTAAAAAGGCTCAAAACCCGGCTTAGGGTTAAAATTGTTTTTGTTTTTGGTTGCCATACATAAACGGATTCAACAGGTAAAGAATATATTATTCAGTGTATATTAGTGAATAAAAAATTCAACAATTCGAACTTTTTAACATAGTAAAAATTTTAAATTATTTATTTTTTAATTCAATTTATTTTAATTTATAAATAATTTTGTCAATTTTTATAAATTAATAAACTTTTACAAATTAAAATAAATCTATTAATTTTTATTTAACATTTTTAATTGAATTTTAAATTTTTATAAACAAAAATATCTTTTAATTATATTTTAAATTTTAAATTTTATTTTATAAAAGTTTAATTCCGAAAACTTGGCGTCCACTATTTAAAACATAGGTGTGTGTGCATGTATCAGCTGTAACAACTAACAACGGAGTCCGAGTAGAGTAGAACGGAGATGGACAAGAGAAAAGCGGTGATGGGTTCTGGCCGGAGATGGGCCGTCGATTTCACCACAACTCCTTCTTCTCGCGACTTTCCCGATCCCCCCGGCTTCTCCCGCGCTTCTCAAGACCAGGTTTCTCTCTTTATCTCTATCTCTGTGTGTGTGGATCTTATTGAATTTGCCTACTCTTTTTTCTTTCTTTAAGTTCCATTCTGTTTTTCACATACAGGACGATTCCACACTGACCAAGCAAAAGAAGGCTGCGGAGGCTAATTGGAAAGCTCAGGTTTTGATTTATACTTCTTTTTATCTATTTTCATAATTTGTCTATTTTAGCGGTGCCTTGCACGTGGAGATGCATTATATTTGAATGGTAAGCGTTGTGATTTAGTGTTTCTAAGTCATTGATGCTGTTTGTTATACCTCATGACGACATAGGATACAAGAATGAAATAGATATGTTAGGAATATCTCGATACTTGTTACTATGATTGTAAAATTTTGTTCTCTCTTTTTGGGAATTTTGGTAGGCCAGATGTGCCCTTGTAATTTAGGATGAATGATGGGTTTGGTTGCCTGATAATGGTGGCAAGTGAATTTACATTGATATTGTTAGGGAAGACATGCTGGTTAGTTCACCGCTTGACACCTTGTTGCATAGGAGAGTTTCAAGTTTGGCACATGAATACCAAGTTCGGCAATGGTAAATGTGAATTTTGTTGTTACGAGTTTTTGGCTCATCTACCAAAGGTTTCAGATGATATGAAAATTCTGGTTTTAACAATGAAGGTTGTATATCAAACAGGGGGACGGTGAGTGAGAGCAAGAATCTTAGATGTTACTATAATAATTCAGTCATAGATGACACCTAGTCGATGTTTGACACAAGTTTTAAATCTCCTGATGTATTTGGCTTTTTCAATAACAAGGGCGGAGATCACGGAACAAGTCTTTCTTTTCTGCATATTTCAGATCTGCCAGTCCTGTTCAGTATTCCTTATGTAACATTGATTTCCATGTTCACGAACTCTTTACAAGTATATTTGCATTTATTGGACGAAACTGATGGTGTGCTAGTTAACAGTATGACCTCATAATTTATGATAGAAAGCTTGGGAAGTAGCACAAGCCCCTTTGAAGAATTTGTTCATGATGGGATTTATGATGTGGATGGCTGGAAGTACAGTCCATCTGTTTAGCATTGGGATTACATTTTCAGCTCTTTTGCAGCCCATAAATGCTCTTCGAACCGTTGGAATTGGTATGCTGATACAAACTTACAAGCTGTTGAAGCTTATATATACGTGTGTGTGTGTGTGCGCGCGCGCGCGCGTGTGTGTGCGCGCGTGCGTGCGCGCACATCAGTCATTTTTGCATATTTTCTTCATCACTGTAAGATCGTATTCTGTGAAGAGACAGATAAAAAATGCCAAAAAAAAAGGACAATTCATGCCTTCCTAAAGTCCCAGCAAAATTTTTACATTGTTGGTAGATAGAGCTTTGCCAGGCCCCTTCAGGGTGTATAACAACTACTGATTAAACATGTGTTCTATCTCAATTAGAGATAGGTCACTCAGCATATATATCAAAAAGAAATGATCTTATTTGTATTAACGGAAAGCATAGTATTATCCACAAAATTCCTCCACGTGTGAAAGCCTAAGGGGGCCAATTGCCAAAGAGGACATCATTCATAATGGACGATCGCTAGCAATATGTTTATACATCCTGTTATGCTGTTGTAAAAGGTGCTATATTTCTGGATATAACATGTGCCTTGTTATTTCCTTTACACTGGAGACCTTGTTCCATTTGCTGCCTTTTCTCATTACAGTTTATATGATATATCCTGCTTACATACACTGCTTATGAAGGTCATTGTTCGGAATTTTATTCAACTCTCCATTTCTTATCTGCAGTTTTTGACCCTTATAAAGACAGTAAGGTAGATCTTCTTGGGCCCATGTTACTCTTTGTTGCCCTAAATTTGGGGGGTTTTGCTCTGGGTATATGGAAGGTAAGATCTATTGTCCTTATCTTGCTGAACTTACGTTTTTTAACAGTTAAAAGAATTTAGCACATCCAATGTTTTATCTGCTTATGTATATCTTCAATTCTGGCAGCTTAACACATTAGGCCTTCTTCCAACCCACGCATCAGACTTGGTTTCATCCTTACCCCCTGCTCAGGTCATCTTTTTTTGTCTCTAGAAGTATATCGTTTAATGAAAATATGATGTCAATATGGTTCATTATTCGTTGTTCATGATTCCTGAATGATCTACAAATCCATCAATAGCACACGCCTTGAGACGTTTACTTCAAGCTTGTCTTTACCCTACATTTCTTCGGCATTAACTTGATAAACTTTTGCGAGCACCATATTCGTCGTGACAAGACCCTTCAATGACCTATGTTATCTGCCTGGAGTTATTGGTGATGGTTTTAATCTTCACTTGCAGGAGGTTGAATATTCGGGTGGTGGTATTACTTTGCATTAAGTTACTCGTTATGTGAAAATTCTGGGATGAGCATCAACAATGGATTGCCGAACTTAAAATTCTGCATTCTCCACAATTGGATCGTTAGATGTGCAGTGGACATATTACAGCGGAGACTCACTTGAATTTGATGTCATTTAGTAAACAGGCTTGGGATTATTGCATTGTCAGATGGTTTAGGAGGATAAATTTAGGCTATTGTTTTTGTTTTGTTTTGTTTGTTCTTCCTTTTCAATCTTTAACTTGATTGGTTGAGTCGAATATGATGTTTAAACGTTAATTCCAAAAGTTTGAAAATAAAATCAAATTCAACTTGAAACTCGATCAACTTAAGGCGAGCCAATTTTGTCAAGTGTATATCTAACAAAATTATAATTGGAGATTTCAAAAGGTGTAGTTTCGCAAAAATTTTGGTTCAATTGCAGTTGTTTCTAGCACAAACAAAAAAATAGAAAAACTAAATTTAAAATAAACAAATCAACATTCGAAATTTGATAACACAGTTAGACACAATTTACTTACATTTGTGGGGTCTTTATCTAGCTTAATTACTTTCACCTGTGATACAATAATAATTTTACTCAAGGCATTACAGAGTCGACTCATCCAATCCTTAACATTATCCCTCGTCCTCAATACTTGTGAAATTAAATCACACCCAATAGTACGACCATCTCATACTAACCTCAACAGATGATTTTTTCAACAGTATTTGATAATAAAGGATGAAAATAAAATAACTCAAGTAATTGAAATAACAACGAATATAAACAAAGACACTTCAGAAAGAAAACTTCCCTAACATTGTAGTTTGGTCAACGAAAGAATGAGAAGTTGTCCATCAAAAGAATTTGTTGCCAAGTTTCAATATCATCACTAAAATATTCCATGCACAATAGCTGAAAGGTCACCAACGAAACAAACGCCTTTTTACCAAAAACGTTACAAACTATAAAGCTGCAAAAACACCAAGACTGCTGGAAGTTTTTCACATAAAAACTACTATCGTTGACAGCCCAAAAATTCCCTTATAACAGACAGAAAACACAGCTCTCCAAGTTTTGGTAAAATAGAGGATAAGTTAGTTTTTGTTGGTGAAGAAGCTGTTCAGATAGAGGATAAGTTAGTTACTATTGTTGCAAATGCTATTTCAAAGGGTTCAAAACTAAAAATCTGGCCGCACTATTTTTCTCATCATTTGACTTAGAACATTCATCTTTATAGCCAATGCCTTGAAGGTCTTTTTTAATCTTACCAATTTTTAGCAACTTTTTTAACTTTTGAGTACTTTCATTTAACATTCTTATCCCTTTTTCCGTACTCACTAACTTCAACTTTGTTTTATTTAGCTCATTTATTGTAGATAACTGCTTCTTCTCTAGATCTTGAATGATATTCTTCATGGTAGAGTTTTTCCTCTTCAACTTCTCATTCTTCTTACGCGTTTAGACCCATTTAGCATACATTAACTCATAAACTTTGCAAATATCCTCCCTCTTGTAATCCGAATCACTGTCATAATTTGAACTTGAACTTTGGATTACTTCATTTGTATTTTTCCAAAAATTTTGGACTAATTTATCCACATTCTCATCATCAATTTCTTCCTTCTTAATTACTGATAAGCAAACAACAGGACTTTTGCTATATAAAACAAGCAACGTAGCTTTACTCACAAATTCCTCTTCACTATCATACTCACTTTCGGATTCATTCTCACTCCAAGTGCTAGTATAGGACTTCCTTTTTCTCTTCTTCAAAGTGTTAACACTTTCTACTTGCACATGTCGAAAGCCTTGACATTCATGACATTGAATTTTTTTCATTTTTCTTTCACTCTTTTGAGTTTTAGCTACTTGTTTAAAGTTGTTGTTCGATGAGCTCCTACCATTCTCTCTAAACTCAGGTCTATCTTTTTCCACTTTCTTTAACTACTTGCTGAAATTTCTTGTCAATAACTTTATATCCTCATTCTCATCATATTCATCTTCTAAGTCATTCACGGCTTTACCAAGCTCAGCTTGCAATGCCAATCCTTTATTCTTCTCTCATTTATGCCTCAACAAATTCATCTCAAAGTTGGTAAGAATCTTAATTACCTTATCCAAAGACAATTCATTGATATCATGGGCCTCTTCGATAGTTGCAATTTTTGTTGTAGATCTCATAGACAATGATCTCAATGTCTTCTTAACAAATTTTATATTCGAATACTTCTTTATAGGTTGATATGCTTGGTTTTCTATGTCACACAATCTTTTATAGAAGTTTCCAATAGTTTCACTTTTATCCATCCTCAGCTCTTCAAATTTCACAGCCAACATATGAAGTTTCAAAGCTATCACAGATTTCAATCCCTCGTATATAGTTTGTGTTCGAATACTTCTTTCTAAGTGGATGTGCTTGGTTTGTTAAGTCACACAGTCTCTTATAGAAGTCTCCAATAATTTCACTTTCATCCATTCTCAGCTCTTCAAATCTCACAGCCAACATATGAAGTTTCGAAGCTATCACAGATTTCAATCCCTCGTGTATAGTTTGTAAAGTGTCCCACGCTTCTTTCACCGATTCATAGGCTGATATCATAGCATAGCGACCTTAATCAACTACACTGAAGATGACATGCAGGGCTTGAGAATTTCTAAGCGCTCTCTCTTTTTCAGCCTTTGTCTACTCAGATGCATCTTTAAGTACTGTTTCTCCCTTTTTATTAGTCCTCACTGGATATGTCATGCCATTTAAAATCAAGTTCCATGTTTTTGTTCCTGTGCTTGAATGAATGCTCTTATCTGTAATTTCTATGTAAGATAATTTTAACCGTCTAACAATGGTGGCTTGATGATTGATGTGCCTTCTCTTATAGCCATAACTGTAAAACAAGGATTTGCACCAATTTAACATACCAAGTTCTGATTCGGTGATCCTTTCCGATACCAATTGAAATTTTGAAAGGATGTAATTTTGCAAAAATTATGGTTCAGCTGTAGTTATGTCTAACACAAACAAAAAAACAAAAAAATTAAATACAAAATAAACAAATTTACACCTGAAATTTGGTAATATAGTTTGGCACACCTTGCCTATGTCTGCGGGGCCCTCACCCAACTTAATTACTTTCACCTGTGATACAACAATAGTTTTACTCAAGGTATTATAGAGTCGACTCACCCAACCCTTGACAGTATCCCTTGTCCTCACTACCCTTGAAACTAAATTATACCTAATAGTACGACCGCCTTGTACTAACCTCAACAGAGGATTTTCTTAACAGTAATTGATAATAAAGGATGAAAATAAAATAACTTAAGTGATTAAAATAACAACGAACATAAACAAAGACACTTGAGAAAGAAAACAACTTCTCTAACAATGTAGCTTCGTCAACGAAAAAATGAGAAGTTATCCATCAAAAGAACCTGTTGTGAAGCTTCAATATCGTCACTGGAATATCTCACGCACAGCAGCTGAAAAGTCACCAATGAAACAAACGTCTTTCCACCGAAAATGTTACAAACTATGAAGTTGCAAAAACACCAAAACTGCTAGAAGTTTTTCACACAAAAACCACTATCATTGATAAGCCAAAAATTCCCTCATAATAGACAAAAAACATAGCTCTCCAATCTGGAAAAATCACCAATAAAATAAAGGTTTCTTCACTGAAACGTTGCAAACAACGGAGCTGCAAAATTCACGACGCTTGCTAGAATTTTACACGGATAACAACATCAATAACCATCAATCAAACAAATGTTTCATCATCGAAACATCACCAAAAATACAGCTGCAACAACACACATCTCCTAGGCGTTTTTCACTCAAAAACCAATATTTGGACAGCCCTGGAAATCACGTAATACTACTGCAAAATGCAGCTGTCCAAGATAGATAAAATCGCCAAAAATTACCTGCCAAAGATAACTCAATACTCCCGAAAATTCAATTGCAAAAATCACGAAAACTTGTGAAGTTTTTGCATAACAAACCAACAATCACACAATTCTCGATGATGATTCAAAAAAAGAAGATTGTGCAGCTACAAAAACAATATAATCCGCGATGAAAAAATCAGCAACAAGGTTGTGAGACCTTGGGAGAAAGTTGCAACACCAAGTCAAAATGGTATCCCACAAAATTAGCTTCAAATATGATCCAAGATCACCCTTAATTTTCGTTAAGAATAAAAGAATGCATATCTGCAGAAAATCATACACACAACCAAAATCTCAGCCTCAAAATCACGTGATCCACTTAACTGAAAATTCAACAACACACAAAATAATTTCACAACAAATTTGCTGTCGAAAATCATTGAAAAGATGCCTAAAATCACAGCTGTCAAAGTCATATGAAACCTATATTTTTCATGTTAAAAAACGACACTACTTCAACCCATATCTCACCCAAATTTCAGCCACAATTTAGCTGCTATAGTCAAGTCAAATTTCTAGAAAATTTTGCTTCTTTAGATAGCCATTATCACAAAATAGGATATCCATTTAAATCAATAATGTCCAAAATTGAATATTAAGATATCATATCATATATCTTAACGATAACTTTAGTATAATTAACTTAAGAATTTTTAGTTTTAAATTTACAAAAAATGTTACTATTTAGAATATTTCTGGGTTAGTTGTCTAATTATGAGAAAATCTTGATTAGTAAACATAAAGCAAAATTGTAAGACATAAAAGGAAGGTGTAATAATGCAAGAAATTACCATTTTAATGTGTTAAAAGCCATAAATGTTGTTAAATATTAGTTTTTGCATGCATTTTATTTTATAATTGATAAAGTTTTAATGTTTTGGCTCATTTAACCAAATAAAAGTGCAGGAAATTTAAGATCATCGTTTCATTCGCACAAGAAAAGAGTACTCTTTGGCATTTAATTTAAGGGGGCGTCCTGTCCATATACAGTTACTTGGTAGTTGCTTTACCTAATACGTACCATTCTCAAAATCATTGAATTGTCTTTCCCCAGTCCTCAATCCCCAATCCCATCAGCCTTTTCCTCAATCACCCAAACCATGGAGTTCACGGCGGAGCAACTGAGCCACTACAATGGTTCAGACCCATCAAAGCCCATTTACGTAGCAATCAAGGGTCGAGTTTTCGATGTCTCCACTGGCAAGAACTTCTACGGCCCCGGTGGCTCTTACTCCATGTTCGCCGGTAAAGACGCCAGCAGAGCTCTTGCCAAGATGAGCAAGAACGAAGAAGATGTTTTCCCTTCTCTGGATGGGCTCTCCGACAAGGAGATCGATGTTCTTACCGACTGGGAGAAGAAGTTTGAAGCTAAATACCCTGTTGTTGGCCGTGTGGTCTCTTAAATAATGGGAAAAAAAGTTTGAAGCTTTCGTTGTGTTGTATTTGTATTGAACTCTGTAGGTTGGTTTCCTTTGGTACGTGTTAGGTGGTGTCGATTTGAGGCTCTCTGCTTTGTGGGCATCGAGTAATGAATGCCTTTTGTTATGTTCATAACATTCCGTGATTATATAAATAAGTTCAAGTTGTGTCAAGTTTAGCTTTAAATGCTTGAATTTAAGATGTTTAGTCATTTTACTGTTGTCAATAAGTACTCAACTGATGTGTGAATCCATTATTTCTCGTCGGACTATTTGCTTCTGCTTGATGTGATGAACTGTTCGATGAGAATTCTGTTTCTGCATGGGTTTCGAACACTATTTGCTTGGCCAATCTTTTGGGCGCTCTGGTTGCTTGTGTCGTGTTGTATAGCAGCCCAAAGCTTTCAGAAGTTTTGAACCTTTAAAGTGGTTGAAGGTGCTTCTGGTGTTATGATGCGGGCATGAACTTGGTGTAGGAAAAGAAAGCTCGTGTTCCTGGGAACTATCAACTATCGGGGTATCTATACAACTGGGGATAGGATGAATATCCAGTTAGCTAGTTCGTAGTAGCTCTTGGAGCGAAGTATGATAAAATGGAAAAACCATAAATGCATTCATGAGGGATGGATCTTTTAAGGGTTTCATATCATACTTTTTGCCATTGGAGAGGAGGGGCAAAGCTTCCTATTGCTTCCACTGCAGTGGTAACAATCAATTGACTCTTGTCCTTAAAGCATGAAATGAGTGTTTAATCTCTGCACTACTGATTTGGATCTTGGAAATAACTGCTATTTGCTTATGAGGACGACCAGGGTTTTTGTGTTGTCAATGCATGTGGCAGTTTCTGCAGTTGTCTTATTGTGAAATTTTGATGCTTTAGGTTTTGTAATGACTTCTAAAACACATTTATTTATTTTCTGGTTGATGCTAGCTCTTTTGCGTTTCATCCAATTCACATTTGGACATGGTCGATGATAATTAATCCATAGTTATCTGTTTGATTTGCCATGTTTGATGAATATGGAGCAGAGCTACCTGAGATGAAATGCTGGTGGATTTTGGTTTAGTTACGACTTGCCAAGCTTCCTTGGCTGCTGCAATGCAAATATGAATAATATTTCATGATCGATTGATCATAGTTGATTGTTTTCTATCTTGTGAACCACCCTAACATGGCTTTCCTAGTCTCAGGAATAAATCACTTTGGTCAAGTTACTATATGTTTGTTTCACATGAACCAACTGCATTAGGGCTGCTAGAATTGCTGCTTGGAATTACTAGGTCAAGTTAAAAACTAAAGGGTTATAATATATGCTTATAATTGTCAAAAACAATAATCCCCCAGGTTCAGTGCTCCTAGTATAACTACTCAACAAGGCCAAGCAAGTTAGTTTAACAAGCCATTGGAAACAAAGTAAGCAGCTTTTTTTCTTGTCTCTATAGGATATATATATTCACATATAACTACAAAACACACGCTTTATTTAATATTGGATTGGAACCTAGGCAATGAAAAGATTAGTATATTGGAATATAACAATCTTATCAGGTGGTTAGTAGCAAGTTTATTTATTTATGAAAAATAGCCAAAAAGAGAAATGAGTAGGCAAGTGATACTCAATAAACAACTAACTTCAGTGCTAGAATTGCTTTTTGACCCTGTTTGAAAATCAGCTTATTGTATTTAGCTATTAGCTAATTCTAGAGTAATGAGTAAGCAAGTAATACTCAATAAATGACTACTTTCAGTGCCAAAATTGCTTTTTGGCCCTGTTTAGCAATCAGCTGATTGTATTTAGCTATTAGCTGATTCTATCAGCTGATTTGACAAACGGATTGCATTAGCTGGTTGCTAGAGATGTTTGGTAAAATTAGCTATTTAATATTAGCTGTTTATGTGTGAAATAAAGGGTATGACTTTAAAAAAAATTATAATGATATTAGTATTATATTTTAATATTTCTTTGAATATTTTCATAAAAATTTAAAATTTAGATATTTAATTTTATAAAAATTAAGTTTATAAATCTATTAAAAAATATAACATATGATAATAATAAATCTGTGTGATTTATTACTTGTACTAAATCCACCACATAATTTGGTCAACTAATAAAGATTAACTACAGAAAGTTGTCAAATTAGTGCTAAAAAAAACTAATCTACCAAATGGGTGGAGGTCATGTTAAGAGGTGGTAGGAGGCAGTTACCACGACTTAGCGTTTGAGATTGAAGGGTATCTTCTGTCATTTATTTAACCAGCTGAAGTAAAAAGATACTCCTCTTAAGCTTTTTAAAAATTAGTTGATTGGGTTCAATCAGCTAACCCAATTAACTTATTACCAAACACTAAAATAGCTGATTAATAAAATTAATAAGCTAAATTTGTTCGATCAATTATTTTTTTAGCTAATCAGTTACCAACCAAACAAGCCCAAAGGTATAAGTCATCTCATGATAATGCTAATGTTTGATGTTTATTAATAATCCTGACCCTGAAACTGACATGTTTCCAAAGGATAGTAACAAGTCTGAAAATCCTATTCCTGGAAACCAGACCAGACCAATCCTATGTACTGAATAGACTTCGACAAAAGTTCGGAGCTCATTAGGTGGCTTGATCATTACTCTTCCCCCGGCCTTCACGGAGTCATCTTGCTCATTTCAGACACCAATCACCAATGGTATCATTGTCACGTGTGTATATATACATGGATTTGTCAACTTCAATACACTAAATGAAATATCTGGTCGGATTAGCCCATAACGATTTGATTTTTATAATTTGTTAGTATTAAAAATCCAACTTTTACATTTCAGTCGATTTGATTTTTATAATTTGTTAGTATTAAAAATCCAACTTTTACATTTCCGTTGGTATCATCACCGGTTCCATACGTACCATTGATTCAACTACAAGCACTGCTTCTGTTTGGGGCGTTGCTATATATATATATATATATATATATAGAGGCATATACCTCGTGGGCGTGTTCAGAAAAGTCTTCGCAGAGTCACCAGGCTAGTTGGGCTGAATCTGACGTTGTACTGACTGAAGAAATTGTTATTCCTTGAAACTTCCTCCTCCTTATTCTCCGTTTGTTCCTTTTTCTAGCTAATCTGAGTTTGGATAGCGAGTGAGTGAGTGAATGATGCTGGAGGCTAAGAGTCTACGACTCTCTGACGAAGAATCTGAGACATTGAGTCTTCGACCCTGTAATGAGGCAGCTGATGAAGAGCATAAACCAGAAAGGCGATGTTCTTCTCACCGCTTGTTGGCTCCAATAGATTGGCTGAATATGCTCGCGTCTGAGACGCATCGGAGCTATGTGCTTGCGGTAGTTATTGTGTATGGAATAAGTCAGGGGCTTGGTGGAGCTTTAGCTCGTGTGGGGACGGAGTATTATATGAAGGATGTTCAAAAGGTTCAGCCTTCTGAGTCTCAGATTTATCAAGGGATCATCTCGATTCCTTGGCTTGTTAAGCCTGTATGGGGTCTCCTCACAGACGTTCTTCCAGTTCTGGGGTATCGTAGACGCCCTTATTTCGTCTTTGCTGGTAAGTTTTTCCATATTAGCAGTTGGGATTTCTTGCCCATCATTTACCTTGCCGTTTTATGTTGAGATCTCTTCATAAAAAAAGCCTTTTGTTTTCCATTCTTGAACTTGTCTTTGATATAAGATCTCGTTTACATGTTCACTTATGCTCTTCGAAATTGCAAATATGGAAAGTTTCAAGCATGGCCTAACTCCATCCACTTAATTCTTTGTACCAAATTGGTAATTGATCTGGCTTCTTTCGCCATTTGACCAGCAAGTAGGGTTTTAGACCCCAAAATAGGTAAAGGGTGTGCTTGGAAATTGAGATCAAGGTTGGACTTATATAGCATAGAACTTGTTGAGGAGTTTGCTGGGATGTTTATGCTTTACTTCATATTGTAGAGATTTAATCTTTCTACAAGTTTTGGATTGACGTGAAATAAGTTAGAGATGAAGTTCTAATCAGTGTAGGCTTCAAAGCACGTATGGGAAGGGGCACTTGGTGATATATTGGTTAACCTCCTATCAAAATCAATTGGCATCTTAAGCTTCTGGGAAAATGCACAAGAAAGGAGCTTTACCCAGAAAGGAAAGAATTTTCGGTGGTTATTTGGAAGTAAAGAAAGAAGCCATGGTTATTAGTAGTGAATATAGAACCCAAGTATGATTAATGTAATTATTTAAACTTTGTTGACATTGTTAGAGCTATGCAATATGCTCAGGGAGGTTTGCTTCTGGAAATGAGAAGGAAGGATCTTCCTTACTATTGACATATCATACATTTTTGCAGATTGTTGGATGGAATCCGTTAATGTGAATGCCTTCTTTTAAGTTAGATATAACCAAGTATTTAAGTGTTTCAAGAATTCCAGATCTCAATGCAGGCTTGTACATGGCATTACAGAAAACATATCTACCTGGTGGAGTAAGACTGTCATTTGTTGCTAAGTTTGGGGAAATTAATCTCTCTTCCAAATGTCTATGTGGAACTACAATCTATTTGTCTGACGACGATTTGCCATTGCTTTGTGTAGGAGCCTGCTAGCATAAGAATGTGAGAACTTTTCATTTATTCTGTAGCTAAAATATAAAGACTCTGTATTTAAAGCTTTTTGTATAAATTGCTAGTGGACTAAAAATGGTGTTTGAAGTGTCGGAAGTTAGTACAATGTGAACATTCTTTCATATGCAACTTCTACCTAGTCGTTGTCATTTGCATAACTCGAGCATTATGTGTGACTCTTTCTCACTGTTTCAACTGTATGCACTCGAATAAGATACCATCCAAACTCAATGTAGTGAAAAAGGTTCATCATATAGATTCCTTCTTTTCAAGTCCATATCTCATGTGGAGAATGCTTGACATGAATATCTTTCACTGAGAGTCAATGTGTAATGCATGATGGAAATGAATTGCATGATTATGTAAAAGCAACATATTATTCACTATTTTGCATTATCAAACGTAAAATAATATTTTCTTTTCTATCTTTTGTTCCTCATGTCTATTTCAGGCCTCCTTGGTGTGGTCTCCACACTCCTGTTGTCTTTGAATGAGAAGCTCCATATTCTGTTTGCTGTAGTTTTATTGACGACTGAAAGTATGTATGTAGCAATGGCAGACGTGACGATAGATGCTTGTGTGGCAGAGAACAGTAATATTCATCCTACACTTGCATCTGACATGCAAAGCTTGTGTGCTTTCAGTTCATCGATTGGTGCTTTACTGGGATACTTCATGAGTGGTGTTTTTGTTCGCCTACTTGGCCCCAAGGTTGGCTGCTTCTTGACTTAATTGTCATATTCATGACTCTGTTACGATTTAACAATTTACATTTTTCCATTTAAGAATGTGTTGGTAGACTTACTCGACTTCTGTGGTAGGGGGTCCTAGGCTTGCTGACAATTCCAGCTGGACTTGTATTTCTGGTAGGAATAATACTCAATGAATCCAACAACCAAAATCCTGCTTATAGAGAGGTATTTCTTTCCGCACTTCTTTCTTTTACTTGATATTTCCGCTTTCAGATTGTAATATCATGGGTTGCTCAGGTACACCAGAATAATATCTTTGAAGCTGGCAAGTCTATGTGGAATACATTGAAGTTTCCAGAAGTGTGGAGACCATGTTTGTATATGTACTTATCCCTCGCTTTGAGTTTGAACATTCATGAAGGATTGTTCTACTGGTATACAGATTCAAAGGAGGGCCCATCCTTCTCCCAGGTATATGAGTCTGTACTTTTTTTTTCCAGTCTCTAGACAGTGACGCATGATATTGTCAAAATATCTAATCTCCAGGAGCCACTTGATTCCACTGATTTTCTCTTGATTCACAAATGATTTCAACTAAAATTTATGCATGCATTATGTTAGACCAATGCTTATAACAACTATATTAGCAACATTACCTGTGCATGCGTTGAGCAGGATACCATTGGTTTCATTTCGTCGTTTGCTGCAGCCGGGTCCTTCTTGGGGGCATTACTTTATCAAAATATTCTTAAAGATCATCCCTTCAGAGATTTGCTATTTTGGACTCAATTCCTCTTTGGTTTGACTGGGATGCTTGATTTGATGATGGTGACACGATTAAACTTGAAACTCGGAATACCAGATTATTTTTTTGCTGTGTTTGATGCGAGTTTCTCTCATGTAATTGGAAGGCTCAAATGGATGCCTCTTCTTGTACTCAGTTCCAAGCTTTGTCCCCCTGGAATTGAAGGAACTTTCTTTGCTCTGCTCATGTCGATTGATAACTTTGGACTCTTCACAGCTTCATGGTGTGGAGGGCTCCTACTTCATGTATTAAATGTTACTCGGACAACATTTGATAACCTCTGGCTGGCCATCCTGATCAGAAACTTATTGAGACTCAGTCCACTTTGTCTGCTATATTTGGTTCCAAATGCTGATCAGAATGCTACTATACTACCAACCGAAATCTCTGGCACAAAAGAGGGAACTGAAACTCAAGTGATCCAAAACGTTGAATTGGTCTCTCTGGTAAGCAACATGGATGGAAAGTAAAACTTCAACAAGACTATCCGGATTTAAGAAATTGCTCAAATTTGTAGGCAGAAAGTTCAACGTTCTTGTACGGTGCAGAACCATCTCGTCTTTAACACACACATTGAATTTTGACAAGTCTAGAAGCTGAAGCTTAATGAGCTGACGAAAGTGTAGGATATGGAAGTGATATTTCCTTGGCTGTCTTCGCTGAAGGTCCATATCCATAGCTTATTGCTCATCTGATTCAAAATTGGTTGAAGGAAAACAATTTCCTCGTATGCTTCTGTCAAAAAGATTAAGAGTTGTAATTCTTCAGAAATTCATTGGCCATATTATGTTCTGTTTTTTATTCTCTCTCTTGGTGAAGCAATCTCTTGCAAAAGGTAAATAATAGTAATCATAGGGGATGCAGGATAAGGGAGACTCTGGTTGAAAATCCAAAACTTTCAATGTAATTATAAAGAAAAGTGAGGATAAAAAGTAAAGCCAGTATCCAAATCTAGGCAGAACCATTCCACGGCTAAACTGAAAGGTGTGAAAGTCACTATCTTGAGAACTCAGGCTCAGTTCCATACCAAGAAATGTCCCTCTTAGCCTGCAACTGCTTCTCGGCAACGCCTGTGCAGAGGAAGTGGAATGAGAGTATCAAGAAGCGAATTCACGTGGGAGACCCAGAAGGAGCTATACTTACTTACCTCAATATGCAGCTCCTGGGTATTGTTGCTGACAACTACACGTACCCACTTCTGCTCAAAGCAGCTGGGACGTTTTCCACCTCTTGTGTTGGGTTTGCCCTCCATGCCCACACCTTGAAAACTGGTTTTGCCACCCACGCTTTTGTACAGACTGCTTTGATGAACATGTACGGTACGTTTAACCGTGTCGCCGATGCGTGTAAAATGTTTGATACAATGCCTAAAAAAGACGTCGTTGCTTGGAACTCCATGTTGGATGCCTTTGCTTCTAGTGGGATGATGGAGGAGGCGATGAATCTGTTTAATTCGATGCCTCTGAAGGATTTTACTTCTTTCAATATTATGATTTCTGGGTATTCGAGCAAAGGGATGATAGTTTCTGCTAGGAGAGTATTTGATGAAATGACTCTGAGAGATTCTGTTTCTTGGAACTCGATTATAACAGCATATGCCCGAGTTGGGGATATGAAAACAGCTGGTGAATTTTTCAGGGAAACGCCCATTAAAAATGTCTTCACTTGGAACGCAATGATTACAGGATGTTTACAGAACCAACTCTACGAAGAGGCTCTTGATTTGTTTGGCCAAATGATAGCTCAAGGTTGTGCATCTGATTTTGTTACAGTAACTGGTGTCTTATCTGCCTCTGCCCATTTGGGATCACTGGAAAAAGGCGAAGAAGTACACATCTACGCCATTGATAATGGACTTGCATCGAGTCCCCATGTAACTACAGCTTTGATTGATATGTACGCCAAATGTGGAAGCATAGAACAATGTTTGTTGGCGTTTTACAAGTCTCAAGTAAAGGATATTTACTGTTGGAATGCCTTAATCTCTGGACTGGCACTCAATGGCCATGGATATGCAGCTCTCAAACTCTTCAGCGAGATGAGACTAAATGGTGTAAAACCTGATGACATTACTTTTATATGCCTACTCAGCGCCTGTTGCCATTCAGGTCTCGTTGAAGACGGTTGCCAGTTATTTGATTGCATGAAAATGGAGTTTGGGATATCTCCCAAGTTAGAGCACTATGGATGCATGGTTGATCTTTTAGGTAAGGCCAGGCGCCTGGATAAAGCTTACCAATTAGTGGAAGCCATGCCATTTGAGCTTGGAGCACCCATTTTGGGTGCTCTGCTTAGCGCCTGTGTAAATAATCAGGACCTGAGAATTGGTGAAAGAGTGATACAACTTGCCTTTTCCAGGGCTCCCTACCTTAGCGACGGCGAGTTGATGATGTTTGCCAATTTGTATGCGTCATGTGGTCAGTTGGACGAAGCTGAAAGATGGAGACACGCCATGGAAGACTCAGGGATTGTTAAAACTCCTGGATGGAGCATAATTGAGGTAAATGGAAAGTTTTACAAGTTTTTGGCTGGAGAGCCAAGCAAAAGCACGAAGCTGATTATTAACGGTACATTGTGAGGAACTATGAACACTGCTTTTCTTGCCGCAGTTATTATCCTACGCCAATCTAGTCAATTTAATATACAGCATTCCAACATAATATAAAGCAATCCCATTCAATCACATTGAGAAAACCAGAACTTGATACTATCAGGCTCAGTTTAGAAGAAGGATGAAGAGCAATTTAGGAAGATCTATGTGCAGAAGGAACAGGAGCTGGCAAACAATGGAATGACTTTGTTATTGCAGAAGAGCCGGGATCTAAAGGGAGAGCACAGTTAGAGACAATAAACCAGGAAGATGTTCCAATACGACAACCATCTTAGCTGTGTTTTGTCCAGTTTGGAGATCCTTATTCAAATGACAGTTCTATCAACCCGATATCCTCTATGTTTCGTTTGTCACATTTGTTTCTCTGCAACTGAATGTGCCAATACCGCATTGAGAAATAATCTTCCCTAAATGCTCAAGGGAGTACTGCTATAGATTCAATCCCTCTCTTTATCATCTCTGCCAAATAACTGATATTGTACTTCTAACTTTCTTCAGTTTGCAGTATCAGGCTGCGCCCCAAACAATACGGCAACACAAGTATGTAAACAAGAAATCAGATTAAGTATAAGAAAGAGGAAGATGTTCCTGTACCCAATTTATCATCTTTAATTGTTTTCAAACAGTTACCATGTCGTCTTTAATTGTTGTCAAACAGTTACCATCACAGGAACATCTGAAAAACATTGACAAAGGATTCAATCTGACAAATGGATATTTTACTGTGGATAAAAGCATCAAAAACTCCTCTTTACATGTAAAATGAAGATAAATTGATGTTATTCTGTATGTAATGCTAATCAATAGTTAATGAATTTATCCTACACAAAGATCAAGATGTTTCCTTGGCTGACAATATAAAGGACTCCTGAACCTTCAAACCCAGTTGATCCCGCCACGAAATTTTCTTCTTCTCAAGACTCTTGCCTTTAGTTAAACAACTCTTGGGCTTATCTTCCACCCTCAAAGGTTCTTCAACAACCTCACAATGCATAGACAAATCTTGTGGTGGAACAAGACCTCTTTCTTTTTGAACCTCCTTAGTTTGCGTCTCCATCAAATATCTATGTCTCCATCTAAGGAATCTAAAGATAAGGGGTTAACATTATAAATTCAGGTGCTGATTACCTTCCTATCTAGCAAATGAGGAGGCATCAATCATAAGAAAAACAGGTGAAGTAATAACATACCGGATATCATCCAAAAGAGTGTCTCTCTTCTGCCTTACTATCTGCAACTTTTTCTTCTTTGCAACAAATTCCTAAAGAAACCAAAAAGAAAAACTTAAGCCATCCCTAAATTGAAGATGTACGCAAGGGACATAAAAGTTCAAACGTCAATTAGTTGAAGGCAAACACCAAGAAAGTAACGAAATTGTTCTTGAAATAGAAATTCCCCTCAAATAATGTTATACAACTACAATGCAATTCCGTCTCTTAAGATTCTGTTCTTGAACTAAACATGCCAAAATCGCTTACAAAATCTAAACTTTCAAGTGGGATTTTGTAGTTAAGAAATTCTAAGAACACAAAACAGAACTAACAGAAAACCAAAAGGACTAACCTTTTGCAAAGTCAAGTAATGTTGAACTAGGCTTTCATGTTCAAATTTAAGCATGGAGTCCGAGTCTCCGTTTTCCGATTGAGGACTATCACGAGCGAGCCTTTTCTTGGTACTGTTAGACATGGTATCTCCCACGCAAATTCTCACCGATTAAGCAAAAACCAACGGTGCCCTAGAAATATATCATCTAGAAATACAAAAGAAAGTACATAGAATAACTAAATTAGTAAAAAACGAATAGAACCCTCGACGCAAAATTGAATCTTTTATAATACGAACTGGGAAACACAAAGAGAAAGGAAACACAGAGATCAAAACGGGTATGCTAAATGGAGTAAACAAACAAAACCCAATTGAACTACAATAGGAAGGTAGGTACCGAGAATCCCAAGAGAGGCATATAATAAGAGTACGAAAAGGAAAGAAAGTTTCTTTCTGTGGAACTCCGTCTCTCCATGTAAGGGGAGAACCCGAAAAAGCCCATGAAGGAGAGACAAGAGAGTTTAGAGGAAGAGTAGCGGAGACAGGGTTCGACAGAAGGGCAATTCTGGCATGTTAAAGGGGATAGAAGAGTTATGGACGGTTGGAGGAAAATTGAAGCCATATCTAGCTATCAATCCATGTATGAAATTTCTTTCTTTTTACAAATTTTTGTTTTGGCAACCAAAAGACGAGGTTTGGTCCAACTGGGGCCATTTTAGAGAGACGATAGGAGAAAGATTTCGAGAGAGAAGGGGTCATGGTGAGAGACGAAATCTGATAGGGAGGACTTTGGGAATATCTTTTGTAGGTGTTAATGGAGGAGGAGCAGATAAGAGGGAGGAGAGGAGCTGTAGAAGCAAAAGCAGAGATAAATGGCTATATGCACTTGCTACAAGAAAGTCTCCCTCTTTTTTGTTTTTTAATACATTAGGTATACCAATTTCTACGGAGTAATTCTAAATCTCTAAAATTTCATCCAAAAATTTTTTGAGGCGGTAAATCTAGAATTTTAAAGTTTCTCGACTTTTTACATAACCTGTACATTTTTGTGCACAAATAGTTGTCATATACTAATTAGTAAGTTGATGATTAATTACTAGCCCTGCTCAGCTGTTCTTAACAGTTCCAGATTTCTTAGTAGTTCCAACTTTCATACTACCGCTAGAAGTGAAACATCTGCAATTAATCCAACTAAGGACATGCCCAAGAGACTAGAGGATCGTCGACAGAGAAAATTCTTCCTCTCTCTCTCTTTTAGTGACTCGAACTCAAGACCTTCTATAAAGGAGAACCTTAAGTGAAGAGTTGAAATCAATTAGGTAACTCATACTTGTCTTCTCTTTGACATGAGAAATGGAGAGTGCCTGTTACGCAATGCAATTACAAAAAAGTTTCAATAGAAGTAGCAAATGATTTCTTCCATAAAATTGCAAAATGGTCAAACTACTTTCTATGGCACGATAATCGGATCGGATATGGTTCCCTTTCTTCTAACTTCAGTGATGTTCTACTTCTTATCATGACCACAAAGCTAAGATAGTTAGTCTTATAAATCATAATCAATAGATACAATTTTTTGATTCAATCAGTCACTTAATACTTCCATATTCTCCTTATCCTAACTTATAGGACTGCATTTTATGAAAAAAAACTTCTATTAAAACTTTTTCTAGCAAAATTTATACGAAATAACTCTATCACTCTGATCAAGATAATCCTTAAGGTCAAAGTTATATAGTATAATATTCTCAAGCCAAGTTCTGCTTTCTTACTATGGTTGATGATAAGGTACAAGGTAACAAGAATAGACAAACTCCAATTTATTTAAAATTTAGACCAAAATTATTGTTTGTGTAAATGAAGTATTGAAACTAGAGACTGCCTATTCTTCTTATGTCCTTTTCCAGCTCCATCTGGAACAGGATCAGAAATTGCTTTCTTGGTATGAGACATTATATTCACTTATCGAGGTTGCTAAGATTCTAGCAGAAGCGCAAGCTTCCTCTCTATTATGAAAGAAAAAGGTTTTATTTCTTGCCATATCTATCCAAGAGATATGAAAATAAAGAAATCAACAAAAGTTTCAGAATAAGAAACGTTCAGCTGATTTAGTGCTACAACCTATCACGCAGAAAGAGAGAGAATAATATTCTTGTTGAGAAACAGAACAAAACTACTAAACAAGGACTAAAAGCTAGATCTTACTTGAAGAAGTCAGACATTGCAAGTCGTTAAGAGAGCCAGTAGCGTACCACGGTTCAAGATCTGTGCCTTCACTACAAGTATAAGGGCAGATAGATGATATATCATCTTTGGATGAAATTTAGACATAATGATAGTGAAGATCCTTACCAGACGATCACGATTTGTATTGCGGGTTGATAAAAGCACCAATCCTAATTTAGAACATTTCGGGAAACTCAGAAGATGAAGGTAAATTTGGTTACTAATTTGAAATGAGTAAATAGCATATGTGATTTTTACGTGATGCTTAGTCAATATATCTAAACAGGGTCATATTGTCACTTACTTTTATATAGTATGTCTACCGTGCTTCTTAGCTAGATCTCTTCCTCCAGTAGTTCTGTACTCTACTATACTTTACTTTGTTCATTAATTTATTTTTAATTATAAAAAAACAATTCAATTCATAAACAAAAATAAAGAGTTCAAATTTAGCTAAAGACTCACTCAAGTTTACGTTGGATGAAATTATATTAAATTTAAGATATAATTAAATTAATTAAATATTAAATTAAATTTAATTGAATTGTTGAGATCACATGCCTATTCTATAGTAGATGAGCAGTCAGGTGAAGAAAACAAGATAAAAAAACTCTTCTTTTTTTTTCTTCCCTCTCCCATTTATGCTTGGAAATCATATTAGCAGGTTTGGTTGTCTTGAACGTGGTTAACTACTGTGAAGCCTGGGAGCCTCATGATGGATTGCTAGATTAGCTTATAGGTCTTCAATGGAGGAACCAGACAAATTGCGAATGCCATGAATGTATGAAAATGAAAATAGAATGTAAATTGTTAGTTCACAGATTGACAAATTATGTGCCAACTGAAACCAGCATTTGCAGATATATATGATCCTTCTTATTAGACTTCTTCGATGCACATCCTAATCGCAGAAAAGATAGGATCCCTTGAACAAAACTGCCTGCGGTTTTCAGAGGAAAGTGCAGCTTCCGGAGATGATGGATTCTGAACAGCCAAGCAAATCAGACATGTGCAGATATATACATGAGATCGTTGCAGCATTTTCAGAATCAGGATACACATCATAATTAATCAGGATCAAGCGTTTCGTCAATGAACTTTTTAACGGATATGCCAAGGGAAAAGGCAGATCCTGAAAATTTTGAATGTAAATTTAGCATCAAAGCCATCTTCAAAGAAAATCTGAGGGAACAAAATTAAAGGGCATACCTAAGAACCCTTCAGCAGAAGGTCAGTAAACAAGTTCAAACAATAACCAGGTGCATAATTCTGAAGTAACAGGATTAATTTGGAAGCTGCAAAATGGTTCCTCTGTTGGGGCTGCATCCCCCAGCCATCATTTTCTTGTAGACAGTATATGCAAGATCAGGATTGCCTGACATGGTGTATGCACGGATAAGAGCATTGTAGGTAAACACATTAGGTTCAAGACCTACATGTTGTAACTCTTCATAAATCTTCGATGCTTGCTCTATCATTCCAACAACCCCAAGACTCAGTATTATGGAATTATAGGTATAGAGATCTGGTTTAATACCCTTACTTTGCATTTCATTGAAGAGAGAGAGAACATTTTCTACCCTCCGTGATCTTCCAAGCCCGTTAATCATACGGTTATAAGCAACCAAATCTGGATCAAGGCCAGAATGCTTTAGTTCCTCAAAGTAGTGAAGGGCATCATCCACTCTCCCAGCCGTACACAAGCAATCAACAAGAATAGTGTACGTCTTCAAGTCCGGTCTTAAGCCTTCTCTAACCATCTGTTTGAATAAGTCAGAAGCAGCATCCACATCACCAGTTTTCCCAAATCCATTTATCATAATGTTATAAATGGCACTGTTAGGCTTACATCCATAGTCAAACATATCCTCGAATAACTGTTTTGCCTCCTCAAGTCTGCCTGCTTTGAGAAGTCCATCAATTATGGGGCCATAGGTGCAAGGAGTTGGAGTGAAATCACCACTTACAAGACTGTAGAACAAGTCAATAGCCTTGTCCAAATCATTAGACTTCACAAGGCTGGAGACAATAATATTATGAGTTATAGTGTTGGGCTTGCATCCCTTGCTAAGCATTTCCTCATACAGTTCAAAAAGCTCGTTTACTTTTCCAGATTTCCCATGAGAATCAAGTAATACATTATAGGTGAAAACATTTGGAGAACAACCAGAACTCTTCATCTCCTGGAAGAGACTCCAAGCCATTTCGGGTTTACAGCTATCCAGAAGACCATCAATTAAAAAGTTGTATGTTTCAAGTGTTGGTTTAATGCCCAGTTCCTTGGTAAACCTTGTAAATACAATTTGAGCAACAAGGATGTTTTTCTGCTTACATAAAACCTTAATGATTGGCATCAATATGGAGTCATCACAGCAAATTCGATGGTATACCACCCTTTCACAAAATAAAATAGCATTTTCTGTTCCAGATTCAGTCAAAATTCCTTCCATTAATTCTTTCCAAAATGACCCATCTATTCCAGACTCAGCCTTGTGAATGAAGCCCTTTGCAATCTTTAAAGCATCCTCTATATGTCCATTCTTCACAACACCAGGAAGGAGGGTGCAGAAAGTTACATAATCAGGGTTGAGGAATTTCCTCATTTGATGGAAGATCCATATTGCATCATGAACTCGATGTTCTTTTATAAATCCATGAATGATAGTATTGAATGTGAGAACATCAGGAGTAATATCCACCAGCGTCATGTTGTAAAGCATTCTCAAAGCAACATCAACCTCATCATTCTTGCAAAGACAATCTAGGAGTGTGTTAAAAGTTACAACATTTGGGCGACACCCATGCCCAGTCATTCTCTTGAATAGATTAATTGCCTGTTGGACTTGACCCTCTCTCCCTAATCCAGCTAGTAATGTGTTGTAGGTAACAACTGAGGGAGAAAGTTTCATGTCTTCCATCAGCGAGAACATGTTCCATGCTTCATCTGCTCGACCAGCTTTGAAAAGTGTATCAATCAATGAATTAATCACAATTACGTCTGGTTCACATCTGTTCTTGGACATCTCAGATAGTAATTTTATGGCTTCATCAACTTGCCCCACCTTACTATAGCACTTCATCATCATGTTATAGGTCACTGAATCAGGAACAAGCCCACTACTCTTAAGCCAATTAAAAATAGCTTTAGCTTCTCCAATGTGACCTTTTTCAGCAACACTGTACAAAGATGCATTGCAAGCAACAATATCTGGAACTATTCCTTTAGTTTTCATATTCTCAAAGGTCGCAATAGCTTTTCCATAGTCACCAGATTTTCCATAGTAGTCAATGAAAAGGATATGTGTGAAAGCAGTAGGTTCAACACCCAGAGCTTCCATTTTGTTGAAAAGACCTAAAGCCTCATTCAACTTATCCATCTTCAAAAGCCAACAAATCAATGTGTTGTAAGTGTAAAGATTTGGCAAAATCCTTTTGTTCCACATTATATCCAACAGATTGAATGATTCATCAAATTTTCCAGCACCACACAAGGCATTAATAAGTATTGTGTACGACACCACATCAGAAGCATAACCATCACTTTCCATTTCCATCCAAAATCGTCTGACCATATCCAAGTTCCCATGATCACTGAATTTGTCCATCAAGGTAATGTAAGTCACTCTGTCAGGCCTGTGCTTGCTAGCTTTCATCTTCACAAATAATTCCACAGCCTGGTCAAGATTTCCAGCTGTACAAAGAGCATCAATGAGCACTGTATAAGTAATAACATCAGGCCCACATCCCTCATCATCCATTGTCTTCAACATTTTGAATGCCTCATCAATTTTTCCAGCTCTCCCAAGCACTCTAATGCATATGGTATACGTATACACATTAGGTCTAAGTCCTAAATTCTCCATCTCGTTTAACAAATCCATCACAGCTTCTGTATTCCTTCTCCTTCCTAAAGCAACCATAAGGGCGGAATAAGTCTTTAGACTAGGCTTATGACCTTCTGAAATCATTCTTCGGTATACCTTCAAAGCCTCACTACAAGAACCTGTCTGAAGTAGCAAATAGATGAGACCATTGTATGAGTACGTGTTCAGTATGAATCCTGCCTCTCTCATCCTTTTAAGCGCATATGGTGCTTGTCTAAGCCCCCCTCTAATACCAAGACACTTAAATACGGCCAAATAAGTCTCCAAACTCCTCCTTACTATCCTTTTTTGCATAAAATCAAACACAAGAACCATATCCTCTAGCCTCCTATGAACACTCAAGACTTCAAGCATGTGATTACACGTTTCGGTCGTATGAACAACACTGCGCAACTCGGCAACCGAGTTGAAGTACAAAAGACACTCTCCTGGGTCTGAAATTGAGACAAGAACCCCCATAACTTCGTCAGAAGATAGCCCATTATTCAACTTACCTTTCACCACCTCCAACTCCCTCTCACATCTTGTTGCAACCCGTGATATATTGACATGCCTTTTCATGCATTTCTTCCCATTTTCCACAGACCCACATCGTATGAACTTCAAAGTGTCAGCGTTTGCACCTCTAAAAGGTCCTTTACTATGGTTTGAGGTGGAAACCCCGTTACATTCAACGAAAGCAGTGTTATAATATACATAATTACAGCACATAATGGAAGAGGATAGTACTAATACAGCCATGATAAACGAAATGGTCCCAAGAAACTAGAGATGGATTGGTTGCAAGATAGATGCATGTCAAATTGTCTCAAAGAACAGAAATTGGGATTAAGAGTATACAAAGCGTACTAATTGAGATCGCCTGATCCTGGTGGGCTATGGAGATATCGGTAGAAATGGGAGAAGAGACACTGTGGCCTCCGGATTATGCCATAACTATCCGTGGTGATATTCTCCATTTGGATATTTAGTTTATGTGCTTAAATACTTCTTCTAACGAAAAGGACTTTTTTTTTTTGAAATTTGTATTTAATATTTACATTTGGGTTAATAAAAAGAAGTTTCTGCTGAATTTTGTAATTATGCTTAAGTTTTTTATTTTTTCAATCCTAGTCCGATCGTTAAAAATCTTAACTATTAAGATATGTTAGGTAAAATTAACACAATAAATGAATATTAATGAAACGACATTATTGTTAAAAATGAAATCCCTAAATCAATTTATGCAACCTTAGCCTTTCGTTATCTGCTTGTTCTCCTGATGCCGTTAGCTATTTATTTTCTGTTTGTTTTTCCGATGCTTTAAACTACTCTTGCATTGCAATGCAATGCACTAATAAACTCTTCATTTTCAGTTCGTTCTCAAAGTGAAGGCATCGAGACTGTGTAATTTAAAAATCGAAGGGTGCAGACATCGAGAAAACAAATTAAAAATAAAGGAAAAAATAAAAAGCAAAGCGTGAGGTTGTTGGGGCTACATAATATGATTTAATTTAGTAAACTTAACGGAGACACTAACATCTGACGCATTTTATTATTATTTTTTGAAGTTTGGATTATAATTAAAAAATTGAAATTTTGAAAATTTTATTTTCACCTTTTAAATTTTGAAATATAATTGTAAAATTGAGAAAAGTTTTAATTTTTTTATAACTAACCCTTTACATTTTTTGATATTTTTTAAAACACTTTTTTTTTCTAAAATTTCAAATCAACTCACATCTTGATTATATTTTTTTTGTTGTAATTAAGGTTATCTAATGTTCAAAAGGAATAATCACTCATACGGTGAAATTTAATATTAGTTTAAAAAGTGGCATAAAAACGTGAGATTAAATCTTAAATAAATATTCTCTCAAATTAAAAAGTTCGAAATTTTTGTTAGTGAATAGTTTTGAAATTTTTATTTTACTATAATTATCAAATAATTTTATTTGTTTAGAAATTCTAAAACAAAATTATACTTGTATAATATAAAAATTGCTGTTTAGCCAACAGGATTTATTTAAATCTTGACTATATTTTTAGCAAACAAAAATAAATAATCACTCATATCGTGAATTCTTTTTGTTTGAATTAGACTATTAGTATGAATGTTTTATAATTTTCCAATAATTTTGTCAGTTTATTTAATTATTTAAAAAGGTTTAATACAAAATTGTTGTTTACTTCAAGGCCAACGGGACTTATTTAATTGTCAAAATATAAAACACAAATTAACTTCAAATTCCTAATTTTTAATTAATTTAAGTATTAAAGATATAAAAAATCCTAATTGTTTAATTTGTATTTATGTCAATTAAAATAATGATTATGCAATTCAATACAGTTAACCCGAGCCGATTCGACTTTAACAGACATCAAGCCGAAACTCATACTTCTAAGATACATTTCGGACTTCAAGCCTAACTTAAAATTATGAAATCCAGCCCAGCCTAACTCATGAAGCCCAAAATGTTTAAATAAAATAAGGTCATTTTAAATAAAATATCATCTTTTTAATTAAAAATTATATATTTAATCAAACTTGAATACCTAATCGCAGATTTTTGGGTCAAACTTGGGCTCAAATGAGCCTGAACCGACTTGTTGCCAACCTATAAAGCATCTTTTCCCATGAACAAGTGTCTTGCAAAACATTGTTGTTAACCGGTGTAGCGGAAAGTTCATACAAAATATTTAAAAAAGCATATGCATAATGTAACAACTTCTCTACCAATCTACAAATTGCAGAAAGTGATTTCCAGTAAAAATAGCAACACTGTAGCATTAGATTCATGACCTGACCTTCGTCCTTAATTCATCAAAAATGTGCAAAAAAGTTTACATCTGAACCCATAATTATCTACCACTTGAAGCTTACCCTGCTGTAGGGAAGAAGAAACCGTGCCGTGACTTAATCGATCTTCACCGATGAATAGATGAGCCTTGTAAACCATAAGCAAGCATAGAAACCAATGGTACCGGTTAGCACGAAAAATGCGTACGACGCGATAAACATGTATCCAAAGTACAAGATTGCCGAAACTGTCTTGGTTATTTCAAGCTTTGTGAAGAAGTAGAAGGTTGCGTACAGGAAGAGGTATAGGGCGGAAGAGCCTGATGTGAGATATGCTCTCCACCACCACTGGTAGTCCTCACTGCACAACTGAAAGTAACAGAGCACTACGGTAATTTCAGCGCATGTGATAAGCAGGATTACGAACACAAGGAAGAGGAAACCAAAGATGTAGTAGAACTGATTTAGCCAGATTGATGTGAGGATGAAGAAGAGCTCAATGAAAACAGCTCCGAATGGAAGTATCCCTCCAATTAAAATCGAGAAGGCGGGGTTCATATACCAAGGTTGCTCTGGAATCTGCCTGGGAATTTTGTTCGTCTTCACTGGATCCTCAATCGCTGGCTTCCTGAAGCCAATGTAGCCCCCGCAGAAAACAAGTGGAACTGAAATTCCAAACCACAAGAACACCAAGGCAAACATTGTCCCAAAAGGAACAGCTCCGGATGATTTCTGGCCCCATATAAGAGCATTTAGCACGAAAAAGATGGCAGAAACAATCCCAGGGAACATAAGGGCAGTTCTGAGAGCAATTTTCTTCCATTCTGTACCTTTAAACATTTTATACAGGCGAGCAGAGGAATAACCAGCCAAAAGTCCCATGAAAACCCATACCAAGAGCATAGCTGTCATAAGACCACCTCGGTTTGATGGTGAAAGGAATCCAAGAACAGCAAAGATCATGGTAACAAGGATCATCCCAAAGAACTGCACTCCTGTTCCAGTATAGACACACAACAAATCTGAATTCAACGGGGGCCTGAAAACATCACCATGTACAAGCTTCCATCCTGTCTCTTCTTGAGCTTCCTCCTGGGTCTCAAGTTCATTGTACTTGGATATATCACGGTAAAGTGTTCGTAGCATTATCATTGCCACCATGCCAGAGAGGAAGAGAACAATCATCAACGAATTAACAATTGAGAACCAATGAATTTGGTCATCAGTCATCAAAAGATAGGCATCCCATCTGGATGCCCACTTCACATCACTCTCCTGAAAGTTGGAAAAGCAAAGTTAGACATTGATGAGAATAGCAAGCAATATGTAAAACTGCTTCAGTCACTTTTTTTTTAATTTTGAAATACCAAAAAATGAATACCTGGTGATAATGAACCAAAAGGAATACAGAGAAACGAGGTATAAGAATGATCCAAAGAAATGTTTAAGAGCATATGTACTGGAACGATGAGCAACAGCTCACCTGGAAGTCAACATCATATGTGAAGATGACTTCATTCTTTTCTTCAACCTCTTGAGGAGTGTTGGAATTAACAACTGTGTGTTTTGCATGAGGGTCACAAGTTGTTAAACGGGTCTTCTCATCATTCCACTTGCCTTCATACTCATGTTTAACACTACATTGATCAAATACTTCAATCGGTAACATAAAGCTCCAAAGAATGAAATAAGTTTGGGGAACAATTCATATAAAAGCTTGACATAGCTGACCTAAATGGTTTAACTTCAAATCCAACTATTCTCGCCGATTCAGTTTGCGAATCCCTATGATATTTGACTGTGAACGATAAATGATTGTGGATGAAATATTTTTCCTCCTTGGTCTGCACATTATCAGATAAAATAAGTAAAATCTCAAAAGAAAAATCCAAATATGGAGCAATATTACAACATATATACCCCACTGTACTGCCCTTTGAGCCCAACATGATAACCAAGCTGATAGACAGTTGGAGACTCCTGATACAACCTCTGTATGGGAACTACAAGAGGAAGGTTATCGAGGATCCTGTCGCACATAAAAAAAGGAAAACAATTAATATACATGATATTCAGTATAATAACACAAACAGACTAATGATCCTGAATGAAGTGCTTCATACATGTTGACACGATATTCATCGTCGATCTTCTCTTTGAACTCCTTTGTAGTTTTTCCATCAAGTGGGAGCTTGCAGACAATATTGCACATCTTTGGTTCCCGCATATTAAACTGAAAAAACGTACAAGGGAGATAGTTAATCATAATAAAATACATAAAAAGGGACGTGCATTCAAACAACCAATTGAAACTGACCACATAAGGGGAGTTTTCAATACGGTCACCACGAAGCACTTCCCCAAGATTCTCTGTACTGTCAACAATCTTCCCAGGTCGACAATAAGGAAGAGAATAATATGAGTAGGGGAGTTGTGTCTTTATAGACGTTAATTTATTGACTTTGACCTTCAGCTCATCACCCTGTAACCAAGGAACTTGAATGAATAAGCAATCAAGTTACGAGTAATTTAAAGTCATTATTGCCCAAAATTCAAAATGGCATGCTGGATACTTGGAATTCATACGTTGACATAATTACGATATGGCAAGGAGACACTAAGACAACAAAAAGGACATTATGGGCAAGAAATTTATTTGTGTAAATCTAACAACGTGAAAAGAGGAGATTTTTGTACGTGTAAACATGCTCTTAGATAATCTTAGTGTTGCGAAAGATCATTTTCCATTGGTCACGGGATTCCTCAACCAGCCCACCGTGAAATTATGTTAAACTTTTTTCCTACACGAATAATATAAGACACAGATAGAAACTAACAAGATGATGACTGTACGTCAACATCTTCCATACGAAATTTCACATCTTTGGATCTATCAAATCGTGGTCAAAATCAAATAAACGATTCGCAAAAGAAACACCAGCTAATCGCCACAAAAGTGTTGGATCTAAAGCAACAGAAATAGTTCATATATCCCTAAGTGAACGGACAAATCCCAAAAGTAAGCAACGAGTTTTCACACTGACCGGTTCAGTCTGGATCATTTCACTAAAAAAACCATGAATAATAAATCTCAGAATCCGCTTACACAAAACCTACCAGTGATGAGATTTAGAACACGATTCCCTTAATTTATTCCAATATTCTTCAAAGGAAAAACAGAAAACGAACTAAAAACACGCAATGGCAAACTAAATGAAAAGCAGATCCGAAAAAATAAAGGAAAGTGACCTTGTAGAAATCTTCGGGAGCGACACCGGGAAGGTAAAAGGAGTGCGCAGAGTAGAGGAGAAGGAGGAGCAACGGAAAGATCGCCGTGAACGGAGGCGGAGATCTTCGGCGAGACACCATGGCTCCGACAAGAGTTAGAGAAATTGAAATCGATTGATAGATCTGAAATGGTACTGTGTAGAGAAAGATTAATATAATAATTAATAATAATAATGAAAATGAGAGAAGAGACGAAGGTCAAACGAGGCGGACGTGAATTTCTACAAGGTCATTGCTCTTCCTCCATCAACATTTTGCCACGTACGCATTTTCCTTTTATCCCACTCCAATTTGTAAAATAGACAATCCGGTCCAGCCCATCCGACCTATGAAAGGAAATGGGCCGGATCAAACCAAACTTGACCCTGCCCTAAAATTATGTTTCGAACTCGGACTTGGCCCAAGTTTAATTGAGTTCGATTAATTTACCTTTTAAATTTGAACAAAATTTAAAAACAAATTCTAATTAAATTAAAAACTGAGTTAACTTAAACACGTTGACTGAATTTCAAGTTGAATGAATTTGACCTTGTTCATAATTTATTAAAATATTAAAAACAATATTATTTTTAACAAATTCAAATCAAATTTATTATTCTTAATATTATCTTAAATATTAAAAATAATTTTGATGATTACAATTTTTTGTCATGACGTTATATTTAAAAAGAGTAAAAAATTTAATATTTAAATTAAAATAGTAATAATAGATTGAATTAGGATAAATTTGGTAAGTTTGTTCAAATTTAAACTCTTTAAATTTGATAAAATGTTTTATTATTTGAATCTTAAATATGTTAAAAATTTTAATTTTTAAATCAAAAATTGAATTTTTTCCATTTAAATTGTCTTATTCAAGTCAGATATCTATAATTAAAATTAAATTTGAGTTTAACTTTTTTAATTTTACTTATTAATTTTAAATTATTCAATCCAAAATTAAATGACTTAAAAATTATTTATTGATTTATTTATCCAAGGTAAAATATATGTAATGTAATATGTGCTTGGGCTTGGGCCTAACTAGTAATTCCTAAAACCCTTCCGTAAAAGCCCAAATCACTTGTCGACTTGTTTTTGCTTCTGCTGAGTGGTCGATGCAGAGCAGAACGGAGAGACCGTGACAGTGAAGGCGCAAGGCAAAGTTAGCATCTTTGACGGCAACGAAGCGTCGACATAGTTAAAATTGAGATGCGGAGGTTGAGAGTAATTCTGCATGGAAAGAAATTTTTGAACGCCGGAGTTGGGTTTTTTCCTCACCGTAGAGGACTTTGTGCTCTTCCAAGCTTTGCTGTAAATGACGAAGTTCATAACCAGGTCAGCTTCTCTCTATCTCTCTCACTCTGTCACTCTACTCTCACTCTGTTATGCTCATGAAGGTCTTATTTGTGAAGGGTTTGTGCCCTGTGTATGAGCTGAGAACCAGAACAGTGAATGGAATTTATATTTGACGATGTTGCTTCAGGTTTGTGTGGAAGGAGGAGCAAAATCAAGAACTGCCATTTTGGACCGACCCTCGTCTCTAAATGCTCTCACCACACCCCTGGTCTGCTTTCTTTCTCGTTAAAGTTTCATTGCCGCGCAAAATTTTGGTAGTTCGTTGTTCATGCTTATGAGGGGAAAAAAGTTGCTAACTTTTGTCTTTAGGTGGCTAAGCTGAAGAAACTTTATGAATCGTGGGAAGATAACCCAGATATTGGGCTTGTCTTGATGAAGGTAGAACTGTGGCTTTCAGTGATTGTTTTCATTGATTTTCTTAGACGGTTTGAAGTTTTGAGATTGAAGGGCTTTGAATCTTAAGATCATGTCTGTTTTCTGTTGTTCTTCCTTAAAAAAGGAACTGAAATGAATATGGAGATGTAATATGGAACAATATGATTGTTCTGTTGATGTTTCAATGGGAATATACCTGTTGTCTGACCTACTTTATTGGTTTCTTCTGAAGGGTAGTGGCAGGGCATTTTGTTCAGGAGCAGATGCTATTTCTCTCTTTGCGTTGCATAATGAAGGTGTGTAACCTTTCAAGTTAGAGCTTTTTTTCTTTCGAAGAATTGTTTGTATATTCACTGCAAGTTAGGAAACGAGTTTTTTTTTTCTTTTGAAGAGCTGTTTATATACTAACTGAAGTTAGGAAACCAATCGTACTTCTTGGCTGTGTTTCTATTTTACCTTTGTTTGGAATTCTTCAAATCTAATCAAAATCATTTGTTGTTTTAGTTACTTTTGTGGTAAAGACTCTTGTTTGACTTTTGTCCTACATGTACTAAATAATCTAATTTATCTGATTTCCTAGTGTGAACTTCCTTGTTAGTATAACAAGAATAAGGGTTGTCTATGAAAATTTGTGGCAATGAAGTGCTCATTTTGTTCCAGCACTGATTCCAGGAATTGCATCAGTGCGAATTCTCTTAATTGGAGAAAGAGGTGGACTTTGTAACTTTTAACCATAATTTTGACCTTGCTTTTAGACAAAAGTTCCTATTATTCCTCCAATTTATGAGAGTTTAACTGTCTATTGGCTGCTTAGATCCACTGTGAACTGCATATCTTTTAAGATAGCTTTTCTCTTTCGTGCAACTGTTTCTTATAGTTTATGAGATCATGGTTGGTGATATTAGTGCTGAAATGCTCCTCAACTGATATAACCATGTGCAGGGAAGGATGAAGAATGCAAAACATTTTTCGAGACACTTTATAAATTTGTATACCTACAAGGAACATATTTGAAGCCACATGTAAGAAAGCAACTTTTTATAAGTTTCCTAAGTAACAGACATTATATATTTTGGTACCTTTCTTCTTATATTATTTCTGGACATGAGTTATGGTTGCTATTGCTTTTAATAATTTCTGTGGAAGGTATTTCTTGGAATGAAATTCTTATTACTTTAAGACTTGACATTATAAGGTTTGGTGGAATTCTTGCAGGTAGCATTCTTGGATGGTATCACAATGGGATGTGGAGCTGGAATTGCAATCCCAGGAATGTTTCGTGTGGCAACTGATAAAACTGTAGGTGATCATTGCTAGTCTGATGAGTATGCTATCTTTTCCCAAATAGTTTACCAAAACAACTATTTACGTGTGGTTAAGGGACTATTTGGAGACTTCAATCAATGAATTGCATAAATTATTAGGTTGTGCCCATGTTACTTTCACTGGGATAACAAGTTTCAGTGGATTATCAACAATCTGCCCTGTCATCAGTAGATTTGACATGATGGAATTTTCCTGCTGTTGTTGTTTTCAGTATCAATTAGCTATTTCACAATCTCTTCATGTCCAGGAGTCTGATCTTGTTAAATGGAACATGTAAAGCTGATTTTTAAGATGTGCTGACTTGAAGTGTCTATTCCCCTTGGGTGTTGTGAGTTTCTAAGGCTTGGTTCTTGAGAGTAATTGGTATTGATATCCATAACTCGAACCGATTAGGTTGTATTCTGAGGAGCATTTTGATCATACTTTGCATATATGTTCATCTTACTGAAAGTGTGCTCAGGTGTATTGTTACTAACTTGAAAAACTATGCAGGTGTTTGGTACACCGGAGACACAATTAGGATTTCATCCTGATGCAGGGGCATCTTTTTACCTTTCTCACCTCCCTGGCTACTTAGGTACCATCCTTTTCTTTTTTTCATCTGACAGCTTGTTGGAGTGGGCTATATATATATGATTTTACTGGAATGTGTTTGCACGAATTGTTTGAGTTAATTTGCCAACTGTCGATGTTCTTTGTTTCAGGAGAATACTTGGCGCTAACAGGAGATAAGCTTAATGGTGTAGAAATGATTGCTTGTGGCCTTGCTACCCACTATGTATTAAATGCTGTATGTTCCACAGCATTATACAAATTTCTTATATATTTTCTCTTATTTATTATGTGAATTGAATCGAGTAATTTCCCGCCCAGAGACTTCCCTGGATTGAAGAACGCCTTACTAAATTGACCACTGATGATCCTACTGTCATAGAGCATTCTCTTGCGCAATATGGTGACCTTGTCTATCCAAGTAACCCATGTGTCCTTAAAAAGTAATGCCTTGCCTTATTTTTTTACTATAGCTTTTGTTCTATTAATGTGTGTCCTCCATGATTGCCATATTACACCTTCCTTTTACACCAAGGCATTATAGGGTGTGCCTTACACTGTCAAATGAACATTTGATCAATGGAATTACCATAACTCATTTTCCGTTTTTCCTTTTGAAGAAATTTCAGCATTTTGGCAGATTTTCTTGAATTAAAACTTATTGGTTGTGTCTTGATATTATTGTCGAGTTAGTGAATTATATTGTGGCAAGAGGCCTAGGTAATTTTTGGTGGCTTTCAGTTCTAGTTTCATTTATGTGGTTCTGAGGATCACATTGGGGACACCGTTTTTAGCTCCAACCTAACAGAGGGTGGGTATTGGGTTAAATTAGGCTGCTGTAAGACCCAAAAGATTTTGAATAGAAGAGCACACAACTTATGTAGTCATGAACAGCCGGAAAAATATATATTCTTTCTTGTCTGCCATCAATTCATGCTACTGGACCAAGGGATGACCTATCTATGGTTCTTGTTTGAATGATTTTATGGAGGTGTTTGGCAAACAACTTATCAGCTATTTTTTAGCTTATTGACTAAAGTTTAGCTTCTTGGCCATTTTAAAAAGCTATTAATGTGTTTGGTGAATAGCTTATTGGTTAGCTAATTTAATCCCAATAAGCTGATTTCTAAAAGCTCTATAAGAGAAGCTTTTGTAGTTAATTGTTTGCCTAATGACAGTATTGCCCTCCACTTTATTCTACTTTTGCTCTGTGTGTTTTTAAAGTTGGTTTTTTTTTATAGTACAATTATGTCGTGAAGTTTGGAAGAATATAATAAAAGGGTTAATTAAAACTTTTAATCTTTATTTAATTTTATAATATTAGTTTACATTTAAAAATACCATGATATCATGTTCTTAAACATAAAGAGTCACATCAAATTAATATTTTTAATATATAACTACTATATATCGTATCTGTGTCATGCTATAATTATAGATATTTTTAATTTATTAAATAATAAAATTCAT